>PVKP010016199.1:0-48715 GCA_004027715.1 Plecturocebus donacophilus | reverse complement strand
TTTTTTTTTTTTTTTTTAATTTTTAATCTTGACTTATGTAATTTTTAGCCTGACATAAAAGGGACTTTTAACTTGGGAGGAACCCCCACCTCCTCTAAGAACCCAGGCCAATGAAAGGAGTTCCTTAGAACTTCTGTTGGAATGATTGACTTAGTTTCTTCCCCCACCCCGTGAAATTCAAACATAGCCCATTAAATCTCCCAGATGGAGAGAGATGGGAGGGGTGCATGGTGCTAGGAAGTTCTTACCCTTAAAACTATGCCCCCTTGTGGACCCGGAAAGAGAACACATTCCCTCTAGTTTAAGAATATTAAACTAGACTGCTGGAATATGAAGCAGATGCACTCAATGGGATTTTGTACATTCTGTAGTTTTCCTGCTTTCCCCTGAAAGGGATTATTACATTTTCCAAAACAATGGCCTTTTAGAGGTGCACACAAGAAGTGGAAGCAGAAAGAGAGGTGAAGGACAAAGAGCAGAAAAAAAGACATAATTTGCCAATTCAAAAATAGAATATGGAATACCAGGATAATAAAGGAATTTTATTTTCTTTTATTATTACTGAATATTTTTCAGTATCTCCTAGGGATCAGTTCTAGGATCTCCCGTGGACACCAATATCAGTGGATGTTCAAATCCCTGATATAAAATGGCATGGTATTTGCAAATAACCTGTGTACCTCCTTTCATATACTTTAAAACATCTCTAGATTACTCATATTATCAAATACAATATAAACTCTATGTATAGTTGTTATGTTGCATTATTTAGGGAATAATGAAAAAAGACTGTACATGTTCAGTACAGATGCATTTTTTTTAATTTCAAATATTTCCAATCTGCAGTTGGTTGAATGCAGAGATGAGGAACCCATGGGAACAGAGGCTTGACTGTACTATGAACAACTCTACATACATGAATTTGACAACTTAGGTAAAAATGGGCCAAGATCCTAAAAAACACAAGTAACCACTATTTATTCAATATAAAGTAGATAATTTGGACAGTGCTGTAACTAATAGGAAAATTGGATTGATGATTTAAAAGATCCCCATAAAGAAATCTCCAAGCCCAGATGTTACAGGAGAAATTTTTATCAAATGTTTAATAAATAGCACTGACTTTACACAATTTTTTTCACAAAAGAAAGAAGGTAACATTTTTCAAATCATTTTGTGAAGCTAAATTATGAAGCTGGTATTACTCTGATACCAAAAGCAGACAAAGATAGTGCAGAAAAAGGAAACTACAGACCAGTTAGTCTCCTAAGTATAAATATAAAAATCCTTTTTAAAAAGTTCACAAATAGAATTCAGCAATATATGAAAGGAATTATATACCACAATCAAGTTAACTTAAATCCAGGAATGCAAGTATGTTTCAATATTTGAAAATTTTGAAAATTAATCAATGTGATCTATCACACTAGCAGGCTAAAAAAGAGAAATCACATGATATCAGTTAATGCTAAAAAATTTATTGATAAAATCCAATAATCAGTTATGATAAAAACTCAGAAAAAAGGAATAGAGGGGGAACTTATTCAGCTTGTTAAAGAGCATCTATTAAAAATCTGCACATAATTTTACAATTTAATGATAAAAAAGTGAATGTTTTCCCTGTAAGATAAGGAAAAAAAGTAAGAATGTCCAGTCTCACCACTCTTCTTCAACAGTACTAGAAATTTTAGCCAGAGCAGTCAGCAATATAAAGAAATAAAAGGGATATTGATTAGAAAAGAAGAAATAAAATCTCCTATTTGAATACAATATGATTGTATATTGTCTAAGACACTATAATGTAGACAATTAAAAAGAATCTACAAAAATTCCTAGAACTAATAAAGTCAATAATGTGGTATAATGTACAATGAACAAAAGTCAATTGCATTGCCATATACTGGCAATGAACATGTGAACAGTGAAAGTAATAATACAGTACCATTTAGAAGTACTCAAATATTATAATACTTAAGAGTAAATCTAACAAAATATGTTTAGGACTTATGTAATGGAAACTACACAATACTGATGAAAAATACTAAAGATTAAGTAATTGAGGAGGCATACCATGTTCATGGAATAAAAGACTCTGTACAGTAAAGATGATTTTTTTCTCAATTTATATAAAGAATTAACATAATCTCTATCAAAAGCCAGGCAGCATTGTTATAGCTATAGACAAGATTATTGTAAAATTTATACAGAAAGGCACAGTGCATAGAATAGTTAAAACAATTTTGAAGAAAATAGTAACAGCTTACATGGAAAACAGTGTGGAGATTCCTTAAAGAAATAAAAGTAGAACTACCATTTGATCCAGCAATCCCACTACTGGGTATCTAGAGAAAAATAAGTCATTATACAAAAAAGATACTTGAACACGCATGTTTATAGCAGCACAATTCACAATTGCAAAATCTTGAAACCAACCCAAATGCCCATCAATCAGAGGGTGGCTAAAGAAACTGTGATACACACACACACACACACACACACATATACATATATATACACACATATATATATATATAGTTTATATATATATAGATACATAATTGCTACTCAGACATAAAAAGGAACAAATTAACAGCATTTGCAGCAACCTGGATGAGATTGGAGACTATCATTCTAAGTGAAGTAACTCAGGAATAGAAAACCAAGCATCATATGTTCTCACTGTTATGTGGGAGCTAAGCTGTGAGGATATAAAGGCATAAGAATAATATAATGAACTGTGGAGACTTGGGTGGAAGACTGTGAGGGGAGCAAGAGATAAAATACTATAAATATGATGCAGTGTATACTACTTAGGTGATGGGTGCAACAAAATTTCACAAATCACCACTAAAGAACTTATGTAACCAAATACCATCTGTACCCCAATAACTTATGAAAAAATTTTAAAAAGTAGAAATAGACAATGAGTTCATGGTTGCCAGGTGTTAAACGGGATAGAGTAGAAGGGAATTGGGTATGGCTATTAAAGGGTAACATGAGGCATACTTGTGATAAAACTAGAATAGGAGGGAATATTGTTTCCTCTTGACTGTATCAATGTCAGTATCCTGTTTGTGATCTATGACTATAATTTTATAAGATGTCAATTTACAGAAAACTAGGTAAAGGGTAATATCATTTTTTGTGTATTATTTCTTATACTGCATATGGATCTGATTTTCTCAAAATAAAAAGTATAATGAAAAATAAAATGATACAAACAAAATTTAAGAAACTTTGATCTTATTTTCAACAAGAGCAACTAGTTAGTTGCTATTTATGTATTTCAAAAGTAAGAATGTTAAACAATATTCCTAGAAAATCAAGATCAACTGAACCAGATATGGTGCATTCTACAGTTCTCTTGCTTTTTTCAGAAACTGACTGTTAAACTGTCAGCAATAACATCCCTTTAGTGGTGTGCACAGAGTAGAAACAAGTCCTGAATTTTTCCAATTGCCTTGAATTCATATAATCTCAACAATTCAAAAATCATTTCTCTTCCAGCTACCAAACTGTCCTATTAGAGAATAAAATCCCTTTTTATTTTGATTCCAAAGTAATGCATGCCTTTCATAGTAAACTTAGAAAGTAATAAATAGTATAAAAAGAGCAGAAAAATTTTAAAAATTATTAAAATTTTAAAAATTTTAAAAATTATTATTGCCTAGTATTTCAGCTTATTTCTTTCCAGTTTTTTCTTTCATGATCTTAGTTAAATCATGCTGTGCATAAAATTTTGTGGCTTTACTTTTTATTCAAAATTATGTACTAAACATCATTTTAATATTTGTATAATATTATCATATGCTTGTCTTTCAAGTTACTTGGCCACTTTTCTAATTTAAGATACTTGGATGTTTAAATATTTTTTACTATTTAAAATAATGCAATTAGAAACACATTTCTATATAAATAGCTTTTTGTGATTATTTGTTTATTTCAGAGTTTTAGTAATGTAATTAATGATATAAAGAATATGACTATTTTAAGGTTCTTGATCTATACCACTATTTGCTTTAGTCAAATTCTTTTTATGTTGCTAAAAACCCATTGATACCCTTATGAAAAGATTTTTGAAAATATTATCTCAGGAAGCAGAGTAGGCTTGATTAAATCTACTACTTTTAAGTTCTATCTGAATTATTTACCTTTTACATAATATGGTAAACTTGGGCATGCTGTCCACTTCAACTTTCTATAGTGTGCTTTTCTGTACTAAAGACATTAGTAAGCTAACGACTGTACAACATTTCCAGGATTTCCTTGCATCTAGGGTGCTGGATCCAAAATGTACTTTATCAATTCAGTGCTCTTGAGTGGAATTTTGGAAGGTGGGAATGAGGCAAGGGTCATCTTCCCATTGCCCTGTTGGCCTGCCTGGTAATGGAGATGTTGAGTACCAGCCAGCATCCCAGTTCCTAGTCATTGACTTCTTGTATGTTGAAAGGACTTTGCACAGCAATAGCTTCTTGATGTCTGTCTTGCCGCCACAACAGTATGTTTTGAAGCCCATAGTTTCAGTGGTAGCCTCCTACCAAAGTTTCATAGGTAAACTTACTCAAACATTTAAGAAAGAAATACTACCCTAAATATCTCCCTAAATTATTCCAGAAAACACAGAGAGAACATTTCCCAACTCATTTTATGAAACTACAGAAACTTTGATACCAAAATCTGCCAAAGATTTTACAAGAAAGAAAAACTACAGAACAGCTGGTAAAAGTTGACCACACAAATTGGGTCATTCTTGACATAGTCAACTAAAACAAAATTGAGAGACCAGGTGGGGAAAAAAACTCAGGGAACGTAACATTGCTCCAAGAATGTAATTCTTGGCAAGCCTACTGAAACTGCCTGTTGTAACCTGACACCAGTTTTATCTAATGTTTACTGAAACAACCTCCTGTGACACTAAGACAAGTTTTATCCACCTCAGTCACTCATCAGTCAGAGCTTGCCAGCTCTCCAAAATTTTACTAGTGGCAGTGAACTGTCTTTCTAACAAAAAACATAGCATTTCTCCTTTTTATAAAAATTCCAAACTCCTGTTTGTTTTTTGGACATGTTGAAGACCACATGGTCTTGTATGTATGCCCTGAAACTACAATTCCTGCTTCCCAAACAAAACATTTCAAATTTAGAGATTCATTTCTATATTTTATTTGACTGTGACAAACCTCTCTCATAAGCCAAAGTCCTAATGAAATATTAATGTTAGGAAACAATTATCTGTGGATCTCTCATCTTTCCACATGATATATGAACGAGGTACTAACTGGGCGATTTTGTTCAATATTTTTCTAAGGATGCTTGTGTAACAAGTAGCCTTAGAAGACAGATATCAGTATCATGCTGTTTTGGTGATTATGGTATGTACTTACAGTATAGTTTGAAATCAGGTAGTGTGATGACTCCAGATTTGTTCTTTTTGTTTAGTTTTGCTTTGGTTGGTTATAAGGACTCTTTTTTTGGTTTCATATGAATTTTAGAATTTTTTCTAATTCTGTGAAGAATGATGGTGGCAATTACATGGAGATGCAAGTCCTCTTGAGTATCTCACTCTTTCACAAAGGACAGGTTTGGAAAATGCAGATACTGTTTTTCTATGTTTATAAAAACACCATTGTCCCTCTTGCACCAGACTCTTTTGATGCTATTGACAACAGCATAGAAAAAAATCAGAAGTGTGCATAGTGTGTGCAATTAAGGAATGATTAGAAAAAAGATGAATTTGTGACTATTGGAATGTAGCATGGCAATTTTGTGACAATGGCAGAAGAGCACCAATTCTGGTTTCTGGAGCAGGAATGCCTTAGTTACTCAGAAGAATAGAAGAAGGAGGGACATTAATGATCTTCTGTGTTTCAGAGACATTCTTGTAGCTTTTATTGGGAAGAAAAATGCCCTGCTGTGGCTCTCCTAAATTTTGCAAGTAATTTAAATTTAACTGGTAGCTGAGAATGTCACCCCCTGCCAGATAGGTCTAACCACAATGTGTCACCATTATCCTTAATTTTATTGGGAAGTCTATCAGAAACTACAGGAGATAATCCAGCTTTCATATCTTTTATGCATAACATCTGTCAACACAGTAAGATATTTTCCTCAACCCTATTCTCATAATTGCTCAGTCATCTTGTAGGACAGACAAACCCACCTAACTGGCGGAGTGGACAAATAAGTTAGGACAGATCAACTTCCCTGGCAGTCCTCACAAAACAAGGACCAGGCTCAGTTATTCAAACTAAAGTTGAAATCCTAAGATCTACTGGCTGGATGGGAGGCCATGTAGAAGATACTGTCAACTGTTTTCTCTAACATAATAGGTCCCACTTAGGTTGCCCCAATAATTGTAAAAAAAGTTGATTGGCCAGACATGGTGGCTCATGCCTTTAATCTCATCACTTTTGGAGGCTGAGGAAGGAGAATAGCTTGACACAGTGAGACCTCATCTCTGCAAAAACCAAAAAACTAGCCTGGCATGGTGATATGTGCCTGTAATTGCAGCTACTTAGGAGGTCAAGACCAGAGGATTTCTGAAGTCTGGGAGATTGAGGCTGCAGTGAGCTGTAATCATGCTACTGCACTCCAGCCTGGGCGCCAGAGTGAGACCGTCTTTAAACAAATAAACAAAAACTGAAAAAACAGACAAAACTTGATCTCCAGAGCCGTGATCTGCTTTCCTAGACCCATACTTCTTATATAGGAGTCAGGCATTAATTTGTCTCATTCTCCAAAATATTTGAGGGCACATTACCAGTAGCTCATGTAGCCCTCATGGGACTTTGGAGATCTCTCTAAAATGAGGCTAGTCTTAGGTAATTGGTGGACCTTTTTGGAAGGGTATGTGACTCATTATGTGTACCCCTGTGGACAGTTATCTCTATGGTGAAAATTATGCAATTAAAATATGTTTATAAAATTTGTCCTTGGCTTTATCTGAAGTAATTAATAATGTCATGTCAGTCCTGGAAAGCATTCAAGTCAGCTTCAACTCACTAAGCAGGATTTTTACGGATGATAGAATTGCCCTAGTCATCCTCTGTGCAAACCAAGGAAGGGTCTATGTAATATATTCTATTGTGCCTGGATTAATGTCTTTAGCCAAGGAAAAGTTAAGTTCAGGTACTTGGGACGAAAGTCATCTAACTTTCTAAGGTAGGCCATGATGGTTTATGACGGGGTCCTCAAGCTCTGGGCCACAGACACAGCAAGAGGTGAGCAGCAATTGACCAGGCAAAGCTTCATCTATATTTACAGCCACTCCCCATTGCTCATATTACCATCTGAGCTCTACCTCCTGTCAGTGGCAGCAATAGATTCTCATAGAAGCCCAAATCCTGTTGTGAACTGCACATTCAAGGGATGTAGGTTGCAGGCCTTTTATGAGAATCTAATGCCTGATGATCTGTCACTGTCTCCCATCACCCCCAGATGAGACCATCTAGTCGCAGGAAAACAAGCTCAGGGCTCCCATTGATTTTACATTATGGTGAGTTGTATAATTATTTCATTACACATTAAAATGTAATAATAATATAAAGTGTGCAATAAATGTAATACACTTGAATCATCCTGAAACCATCCCCTATGCTTCAGCCCACAGAAAAATTGTCTTCCATGAAATTAGTTCCTGGTGCCAAAAAGGTTTATGAGATTTATTTACTACCAGTTTATGAGATTTATTTACTTGGTTGGATCTGGGATTCTGGAGAGCAAGGCTGAGGTGAATATTTGATGTTGGCCTCTTTCTGCTACATGAAGTCATATTGGAAGTGTCCCTAATTAAAGGGTAAATAAAACAGAGCAGATTGGGCCCCAGCCTCCATCAGTCAGATTAAGCAGAGTGGTGTACTCGCAGTAGAAAACACCAAAAGCAAAAGAGTTGTAGAAACAAGAACCAAATAGTCTTAGGACATAATTTTCCATGGGTTTCTTGCATTTCTGCACATCTCATGCATTGTTTTAATTGGCTTTTCATTTGGGCTCTATTTACAAGAATGTTTGTAAAGCAAACAGACTTAGAAGACAAAGATCATGTCTCTCTCCAGAGAAAACCACAATATAATTTCTGCTCATTGTAAAAGATATGGGTTCACTAAGTTAGGGCTTCTCTTTTGTAATGCAGTTTTTTCATACGCAGGTGGTACCTGCATATGGAACAGATTGGAACTATCTGTGGTAATTAGATGTCAGGTCACAAATGTGAATGCTGATACTCTGCCTATTACTGTTGCTGTGAATAGAAATTGTTCATTAACTCCGACTTACATGTTTCCTGTCCTTTACCGTCATCCATGGAACTGTGGCAGGCTAACATGTTACTTTAGTAGGTATAGTAAGGTAAAATCTCTGACCCTTCACAGTTCTTGTCAATTAGCAAATCAAATTCAGCAATATATAAGAGATAATACATCGTAACCAAGGTGGGTGTGTATATTATAGGAATGTAAGGATGGTTTACTGTTTAAAATTCAATCTATGTACTTCATCACATTAAAGAAGAAAAGTAGAAAGAAATTATTATCTTACCAGATACATAAAAGCATTTGATGAAATTCAACACATTCATAACTTAAAAAAGAAAACACACAGAAAACCTTCTAGTAAACTACACATAGAATAAAGCCTCCTTAATTTGAGAAATAGTATCTGTGAAAACCTTAAAGGAAAAATATTTATTGGTTAAATACTGAAAGGACTTTTCCTTAAGACTGTAAATGAGACAGGGTCCAGTCAGCTAGAATCAACTCTGTTTAGCATTATGCTAAAGATCTTGGCAGATGCAATAAGCCCAGAACAAACAGAGAGAGAGAGAGAGGAAGAGAAAGAGGAAGAAATAGAAAGAGAGGAAGAAGGAGGAAGAGGAAGAACAGGCAAGAGAATTGGAAATAATAAATAATGATAATAATAATAAATAATAAATAAAGCTATCATTTGCAGAAGACATGGCTGTGTTGGTGGAAAAATTCAACAGAAGTTACAAGCTATTAGAATTACTAAATGAATTTAGAAAGTTTGCTGGATGCAAAGACAATGTACAAAAACACATTGTATTTCTATGTACCAGCAATAAACAGAACACACACATTTTAAAATGGTGCTACTGATAATAGCATAGAAAAAAATCAAATACTTGAGAGCCTCCTTGAGGAAAAATAAAAACTAAATGTACTGCTAAGAACTCTCCAAAATGGCTAAAATTGATAAGACAGAATACCAAGTATTGGAAAGGGTATGGAACAACCAGACCTCCCAAACACTGCCAGATGGAGTGTAAATTTGTACATTTCTTTGGAATACTGTTTGACAGTGCCTTCCTAAAGTGCAACATTTCCACTCCTAAGTATAATATCTGCAATAGAAATGCACGCATATGTTCACAAAAGAAATGCATGAGAATGTTCCTAGCAGCATTATTTGTAATGTCCCCAAAATGGAAACTACCCTGATCCTTCTCAATAGTCAAATAGATAAATATAAGTTGTTATTCATTCACATAGAGGAGGGTTGGCAAACTTTTTCTATAAAGGACCAGATAGTAAATATTTTAGGCAGCATAGTCTCTGTCATGAGTCCTCAATTCTACCATTATAGCAGGAAACAGCCATAGACAATACAAAAGGAACAAGTATGGGTGTATTCCAATAGAAACTTTATTTATGGACACTGAAATTTAAATTTCATGTAATTCCCGCATGTCCTGAAATAGTACTCTTTTTTATTTACTTGTTTAAAAATGTAAAACCCATTTTATTCTTGTAAACCATACAAACACAGGTGGTGAGCCAGATTTGGCCCCATGGGCCAGAGTTTGCCAATTGTTGGTACAGAAGAATACTGTATAGAAATGAGAATGAAGAAAACTACAACTTCTGTACATGCAACAGTATGAAATAATCTCTAATTATAATATTGAGTGAATGAAGTTGGACACAAGAGTGCAAAAGTATTTATGATTACCCAAAAGATTGTATAATTCATTTTGTATATAAAGTCCAAAAACAGGCAAAACTAATCTGTGGTGTTAGAAGTTAGGTTAATGGTTACAATGGCAGAGGTGATTAATTCAAATGTGGCATGAAGGGGGCTTTGAGGACTCTAGTAATGTATTGAAACCTGTGTTGGTTAAAAGGAAGGGGGACTTTGTGACAATGTATTGAACCATGCCTTATTGTTTGTGTACAACTGTGTTTATTATACTGGAATAAAAGTATACAGATGAATATATAGTTTTTAATTTCTCCCTGTCGCTTTACATTTTTTTCTCTGAGGAAAATGTTTTTCCCTTTCACTGGACAAAACCCATGCAGACCTGTGATTGTCTAGTCTCTCTAGAGTAATAGATGGTCCTATGCATGATACAGTTTTGATTCTGAAATTATAATGTGTGAATAACACATCCATCTTCATTAAAATTAAGCTTCTTTCATCTTGGCCACCAAGTATAGTCTGAAGAGAATCAGTACCTGATTTCATGCACTAGAGAGTTTAGGTTGTTTCTTTTATTACTTCCCTTCTCCCAACTTGTTAGAAATTCTTAAGGATTATTTGGATTGAAGTGCAGAGAGAAGAGAGAATGGGGACAGAAAGCTCTGATTTGACTGGTTTTAGAATATGGCTTTTGGCCTTGTGGAGATGCCAGATAAACTAAGTTTTATTTCACATGTGGCTTTCATTGGGTTTTGAAAATTTTGCTGCTAGGTTGCTCCAACTGCAGCTCCGTTATCTTGATATATGCTATCCTTTGCCCTTTGCCTCACCTTTAGCCTCTGGCTCTCCAGTTGCCTATTCTGCATGGGCTTTCTCTGTTGAACCCTCAGCATACCTAGATGGTCTTCTTGGGAAGAAGTCAAAAAAGCTCCAGGCTTGCCTTCTCACTGCCCTGGTTCGCAATCACTCATGCATATTTTATCCAAATCCATCCTGGAAGCATAAACAAACCCCAAACAGGACCTTACCTGTGCTCTGTACTCTGTTCGGCAACCTATCTCTCACTCTCTCATCTGGCAAAAGTCAGATGCCAGTCCACTGTCCTTCTCAAGTTTTAGAAGGGTTGCCATATTTGAGTAGTGGTCCTGTTACCATCCAGATCGCCAGGCTTGAGGGGAAGAGAGATCTACCCATCCTGCATACCTGTATGGGTGTCATGTTATGTACATGGACTGAATGTGGAACTCATATGGCATCGATTCTCTCCGAAGAAATCTTTTGGCAAATCTTACAACGATTCAACTCCTGCCTTTTAAAAACATATCTTCTTAATAGTAAGGACTTTTTGGAGGCATACAAACAGTTTCTAGATATGCCTTTGAAAATCTTCATTTGGGCAACTCACTGTGCCACATTCAAAACTAACAATTTAACTTTCAGTGACCCTAAACTTTCTTTTATGATAGTAAAGCAGAAGAAAGAAAAATTAAGAATGACTTCAGAGAAAGAAGTTATCTCTAATTTTACAAAGTTCTAATGATAATTCAACTCTCAAATTGGTTTTTAGAAATATTGTGCCAAATTTAATTCTCAATATTTGGGAATCTTAACTCACTTCAACAAAGTTATTATTTTGAATATATACTAGTTTTGTAGACAAAAATTACTATCCTATTTTTGCATAAAATTACATTTATTTGTTGTTAGTAGAGATGAACAATTTTCATGTTTTTTTAAGACTTCTTGGCTGAAAAGAAAAAAAGCTTGATCCTTCTGGTTTTGATTATTTGGCTAGTTAGGTATCTACAGAACTTCACAATAAAGTCAGCTAAAATTACTAGATAGAGTTTTGTTAAATCCACTTTTTTACACTTATTAAATTTTAAGAATATAACTGAAATTCTCCTGGTGAATAAGTACATTCAAATGCACTTTCAGACTTCATTAACTATCTCAGAGCCCTAAGATTAAATTTAGAAAGAAACATTCAGATCTAGGGTTCTGGGCTAATAACTACCTACAAATACCAAAACAATTTCAGAAAGTAAATAAATAACTGAAACTGTGTGTTTGCATCTTACTTCATCAGAAAAGCTACTTAAGCCTCAGGTTGCAGGGAGCCTAAAGATTGAGGCCGGGGTACCCAATTACCCAGTGACTGATTCTCTAGATTCACAGATTTTAGTATGAGAGAAGTCGTTTCAGGATCTAATATTTTTCCATGTAAAAAGCAAGCAATTGGCCAGGCAAGGTGGCTCATGCCTGTAATCCTAGCATGTTGGGAAGCCGAGGAGGGTGGATCAACTGAGGTCAGGATTTGAGACCAGCCTGGCCAAAAATGGCAAAACCCCGTCTCTAATAAAAACATAAAAATTAGCCGGGCATGGTGACAGATGCCTATAATCCTAGCTACTTGCGAGGCTGAGGCAGGAGAATCACTTGAACCTGGGGAGCAGAGGTTGCAGTGAGCCGAGATTGCACCATTGCACTCCAGCCTGGACGAAAGAGCAAAACTCCGTCTCAAAAAATAAAAAAAACAAGCAAGTATATAAAGTTCAAAAACCTAACAGGTCTTGTTTCAGGTAATGTGGTATTTATTACAGAATTCCCTTTTGTTATTTTTTTAAAAAATCTACTTTTTAAGAAAATTAAGGCATGCTCATTGAAAACATTCATGCAACATTGTTTGGACTTTCAGATTTTGTGAAATTAGGGAATTAGCCCAGGTTGCTAGTTTGCTTACTTAAAATCAGTTCTGGATAAACCGTGGAAGTGAGAGGAAAACACAGATTTCAGAAGCTGATAGAAAAATGTTGGGACTTCTCAGAGAGATTGAAGAGTCCCCGGTACTGCTGTAAAGTTAATGATTATCAGAAGTGTTTACTATAGCTTACCCTTTCTTAAATTCTTCATTTTGATTTACTTTTGTTTGGCCAAATTTTATCTTCAAGTCGCTATTATTATCATTGTTATTGGTATTTTGTTATAACAAATAGGCTTATCAATACTATAATCCTTTAGCCTGAAACCTTTGAAACTATCCATTAGTTTATTAAAACATTGTATACATTTTCTCTACTGTTAATAATCTTCCCAACTTCATACTCATTGAATACTTGTAAGATTTCTTATTGTTACCCATTCACTATTTCTTTTTCAAATGAAATTTATTCACTGTTATATGTTTCTGCCCTGACTGTGGCTTTCTTAATTCCTTTCCTCCATGCTTCCAATTAGGTTTCATGGAGGTACCAATTAGGTACCAAATTAAATTTGGTACAATATTTCTAAAAACCAATATTGGCTGTGTTGATTTTTTGCCTCTTGTAATTTTAATTTATCTATGAATTTTATTGCAAAGTAGTGTTTTGTCCCTAATTGACTTATTTAGCTCTGAATTATTCATCATATATTTCTTTGGTGTAATGTCTCATTTTGTTTCAGTGATTTTCTTTTTAATTTTTCCTATTAACGTGTAACGAAATGGTTTCTTTTCTCCATATTGAATTGCTTATTTGTGCTATATAATTGAGTTTCTTTTCTTTTTCAACTGTATTTTTGCACAGCTATCATGCCATTTCCTTTTATCTTATCATATTTAACAAGATCAATTCTATTCCAAACCTTCTATTTGCCCAGGTACAGAATGAGGAACTTGTCCTAAACTCACTTTTCAAAATCTGAGATTAATTGGCATTTTCTTCAGAGCACTTAATGTTATGTGTTTTTCCATCTTGTCTGTTACTTGAGGGCATGGAGAAACAGGATATAACTGGGGATGGGGTGGCTGCTATTGGTGGGCCAGGTTGCTGATATTTTTGATAATTATGTTAAAAGTCTTACACTGGCATTTATTCCACAATTTAGGTGTTTCTTACCATTCTGAAGAACACTATATCACTCAGACTTCAACACGAGAACAGTAACCACTGGGAGATATACATATGTATATATATATATTTGGCCTTATGCAGCTGGACAGACAGTCTCTGCAAAGCTGTTTTCTTTATATCTGATGCTGGAGCTTAGAGTGTTAAGAGCATTCAGTTGGGAAGGGAAGATGAGTGTGTATTGGTGGAGACCAAGAACAAACTGCAACCCAAAAGCATGAGCTGTAATTCTACAAGAAAAGACTGATATCTATGTCAGTTATTGTTGCCACTGTTGAGTGTCTTGCAGAAGCCTTAAACACACAGAGATGGCCCAGGAGTCAAAGGAACGGGAGAATTCGGGGGAGGGTAGAAAGTTGCAGGTCTTGCTACTGTTTCACACTGAGATCAGTCAGAAAAGTGGCAACATATTTGAGCTACTAAATGGCTGCTGCTTTCCTTCTGCCCCCTAAGTCTCCACTCCCCCCAAAACCATCCTAAATCAAAACGCATAAGAAAGGGAATAGCCAAGCGGACAAAGGTACTAATATATGCTTGAAGTTTGGATTACTACCCTCAAATAAAGTAGAGCTTTGCTTTGAGGCCTTTACTCTTAATTAGACCCAAGTTTTATTTCCTATTTCACTAACTTCTTCCCCAACATAGATCAAGAAAGTATTAAAATCTGAGCAATCATGTTGCAAATTAAATTCATATTTGCATTTGCAATGAGAAATTAAAAGAATAAAGGAATTGTATATTATTTTGTCTATTCTTTCTCTTTGGTTAAGATGAATTGTTACTGTTGTAACCTTTTACACTGTCGTCTTAAACTGGTCCAACTGAGCCAGTCTGTATTTGTTCCAGTGACTGCGGCAATCAAATTATTCATTCACAGAGTTGAATGATGGCTAAACGATTCTTGTGAAAGACAATTGGCATAAACTGTTAAAGTATAATCTCCAAAAGTTTTTAAACTATTGCTGTTTATAAAAATATAAAATTAGCATATGTCAGAAATTTTGCTTGAATGAGAAATTTTGTTTAGCTTATCAATTAATAAGGGAACCAATAAACATTAAAATTGATTCAACTGGTTCTCCAGGAAACAAACAAACAAAAACCTAATTAGTAGTGTCTGTCGATTTTTGTAGTATAGGTATTCCCACAATAGCTAATTTTAAGCTACCAACATGAAATCAACCAGCTTTCAAAGTTCCTGAAAATAAAACAATTGGTTCTTATGAGCTAGTCTGAGCTGATTCTAGCACATTACTGTTAATAGATACATGTGCAATTTAATACAGGAATGTCAAGATAAGGTATATAGTTTATGAAACTGGTTAGTGTTTCAAGGAGAAATGAACCTTTAGAGTTATTTTTCCACCAGATAGGAATTACTTGGATCTTTGCTGACAACATCTATTCATTAGCCTCTGCCCTAAGAGAGTTGTAACGTAGCCCAATCAATCGAATCAAGCCCAGCACTTCACTAAAAGAATACTTAATAATCTCTTATAGTTTTTATAAGTTTTGAATAATACATTCTCATGGAACAGATTGTTAAATCCATAATAAATTAATGCTTCTCTGACTCAACTTTTTAAAAAACAAAGTAATATTAGCTTGCAAGGTACATGAAAATAGGCATTATTTTTTAGTCCTCATTTCCTTAGCCCTTATCAAGTATGTGGGACCATGTAGGTGCTCAATAAATTTTTGGCACATCGACGAGTATAATTTTGTATGAGAAAAGTACAAGATTTCTCAAATGGACAATAGCTTCCTCATTTTTCTCTCCCTTTTTAGGTTCCTGCCAAGAAATGTGGCTGAGCCCAATTAAGGGCAACACATGTTCCTTGGCCTTAAGGTCAGCTCTGGAAGCAATGAAAATAGAAACTTTAAGGGAGATGAAAAACATGAAATAAATGGTGAGAAATGGTACAGATCATAAAATGATATAAATTTAAATTTGTTATTGAAGCAGTTATTTAAATGTTGATCTCAATTCACTATAAAAATATGATGCAGAGGGAGATTGAAATAGAAATTATAATTTCTAATGGGACAAGACAGTTGAGAATTAAATTAACATGATCAGACTATTTCTTGAGCCATTGTTAACATGTAACACATTGACATGGCCACTAGGCTTTTTACAGCTGAAAACTAAACAGATAAGGAGCAAATCAGAGGAGAACCAAGGTAAATGGTGACTGAGATGCTAAGTGGACTGTTTCAAGGAAGAAGGTGTGATCAACCAACTCTACATAATGTAATTAATAGGTTCAACAAGAAAGGACTGAAACTTCAGAAATTGTATTTCACAATATGGAGGTTCACAAGTAATTGACGAGAGCAGTTTCAGTGCAGTAGTGACGAAAGCGTTATTGGAACGAGTTAAAGAGAGAATGGAAGAAGTAGAGACAGCAGGTTTAGACAGTTCTTTTTGGAATTTTCCTTTGAAATGAAACAGAAAATAAAGGTACCTTACACTTTTCAGGGTGCTATGACAAAACAATTAGATAAATAACAAAAGTCCTAGAGGCTAGATAGTCTAAGAGTATAGTGCCAGAAAATTCAATGTCTCATGAGGACCCATTCCTTATAGATGATGTGTCCTCACATGGCAGAAGGGACGAGGCAGCTCCCTTTAACCTCCTTTTTATGAGGAGACTTAATCCCATTCATGAGGACAGAGCCTTCATGACTGAATCACTTCCCCCAAAGTCCCCACCTTTTAATACTATCACATTGGGTATTAGGTTATAATAAATGAATTTTGGAGGGATGCTAATGTTCAGACCATATCAAAAGGTTAATCTGAGAGTGGCGGCAGAACAAAGGATCAGGGAGTTTTGTTTTGTTTTAAATAAAAGGGGAAATACTACGTGTCTAGATTGTTGGGGAAATGAACCATTGTAGAGAGAAAAATGATGATACAGGAGAAATGGAAGCAAAACTCCTGAAACAGGAGGGAAAGCATGAAATATGGCGTACCAGTGGTTAGTCAAGACCTCAGTCTTCAGTACTGTAAAAACCTTATAACTATAAAGTTATCAATGTTTAATATAACACATCTATATTCGTTGACAATAGTCACCCATGTATTATTTGTGAATACTGAGGTTTAAACTATTTTAATATTATAAAATGATAGAAAAATGTACAAAGTAAAAACGTAGTGTCAAATGATTTACTACCACTCAGGTCAAGAAACTGGACATTGGTGGCAACCAAAATACTCATTGTATTCCTTCTCCCAAAATAACCACTTTCTTGACTTCAACAGTAACCACTTCCTTGCATTTCTTTATAGTTTCACCAACCAACATGAATCACTAAACACTGTAATTTAGTTTCAATTTTCTAAATTTTAAATAAGTGGAATTGTACATATGTATTCTTTTATGTATGGTTTCTGTAGCTCACTTTATGTTTTGGGGATTCATCTATACAGTTTCTGTAGATTGTTCATTCTCATCACTTTTTAGTTCCCCCTTATAAGTATAATTTATTTCTCCTATTACTAAGATAAATTTATGTTTTTCTTCTCATGAATAGTACATACACCTTTCTCCTGAAACATCTATTTGTGTTTTGGTTGAGAAGATACTTAGTTGGATAATTGCTGAATCACAGGGTTTATGTATCTTCTACTTTCTTAAACAATGCCCAAGTGTTATGTAAAATGGTTGTACCAATTTGCCCATCCTGTAGCAGTGTGTGAGTTCCCATTGTTCCATATTCTCTCCAACACTTTGTATTGTTAGTCCTCTTAATTTTATCCATTCTGTTGGATGGGTACTATTATCTCTATGTGATTTTAATTTGTGTTTTCCTGATGATTAATAAAGTCGATCATCTTTTCATAAATTTATTGTCTTCTCTTAATGAACAATATTTTCTCTCTTTAATGGTATCTTATATGAAAAAAGTTTGTAATTTTAATGTAGTCTAATTCAACTATTATTTCTTTTATAATTAATTCTTTTTGTGTCCTAAAATGTCTTTTCCAATCCAGATACCATTGAAGTTATTTTATCAGGTTGTCCATTGGAAGCCCTATCATTTTGCCCTTCACACTTCAATCTGAAATCCTTCTGGGATTATAAATAGTATATTTATAGTGTGTATATCATAAGAAGATAAGAAGTACTCGTCAAGTTTTATCTTTTCTATGTGGGTATTTAATCAACTATGTATCATTTATTGTATTTCCTTACTAATCTTTCCCTATCTGCAATGATACCATTGCCACATACCAAGTTGTCATTAAAAGTGTAGATGTATTCCTGGGTTTCTTATTCTATTTCATTGGTCTATTTATCAATTCTTTCACAGAAATCATAATATCTTATAAATATCAAAATCTTGATTTTCGGTTTGGGAATAATTTTAATCAAATGTTTACTTTTTAAAGAAGCTTAATTATTACTTTACTTTATATTTATTTAAATGTTTATTTGTTTAAATATATTGACTATGTTTTACTGCCAAAGAAAGTCTTGAAGTTTTTGCCATCCTTGGCAGCTCACAAATAAATTAAAAAAATCTAGGCATATGTATCCATGGCTAGCTTTTCTAGTTATCAACAAAAGGATTGGTTCTATTCTAACAACACAAAAAATGCAGGGTTTTACATATATATCATATAAAAAGATTTTAAAACCATGCATATTTATATTACATCTATTTTATATTACATACATTACATATATTTTACATATATTTTCTATTTTTACATATATTTTATGTGTATTTTATATTTTACTTATGTTACATATATTTTATATTACTTATATATCTATATATACATATATATACACACATACAAAAGAGATATTTTAATGTTCAGGACACTTCAGATACTATTAGTAAGAAATATAAATTTTTTAAATCTCAGCTTACTGTTTTTAGCTTACAATCTCATGCTTTTTCTTTTCTTGTGTCAGTTCTGTACCACTTTCCCATCCATAGAAAAAATAGTCTTCTTAGAAAACAACAATAATAGCAAAAAAAACCCCAAAAGTCTGCTTGCTGGCTTATCTTAAGGGACAGGACCTAATACTGATAATATTTGTATAGAAGTAAAGAAACAGCAAGATGAGTGCTATGTCTAAATATACCTCTTTCAGTTAATGTTAGAATATTAGGTGCTTCTTGTTTTGATTTAGAAAATTGTGATGGAGGCATAAAAAACTTTTTTGTAAACTTAACTATGAGTTGTTGATCCCTTCAAATGAAGTTTTGTTTTCTGTCACACAGACACATGTAAGTACTGTGAATTTGGTGGTTTGACTTCACTGCCATGCTCCATGATTTCTATTTCAGCCCTCTTATGCAGATTCACTGCACTCAGCCTACTGTATTCTGTAAGCCCCAGCATTTACCCTTAATGTCTGATCCAATTCTATGCACCTCCAGCCCTTTCCTTACCACTGCACTGTTACCAAAGTATACTTGACATGGTAAGAACATCCTGGCAATACTTGTGCTCTTGTATCAGATACAAGTCTCAACCTTTGGCTTTGATTCTTACTGTGACTACAATTACATGTGTAGCAACTAAAAGAAATATAAAAGTAAGTAGCACCTACCTGTCTCTATAAACTCCCTCTTCACTTTTAGAATTCTCTACCTCTATTGTATTGAGTTGGTAAATCACATTATTGACTATAGTAAATTTTTATCTGAAATATGAACAAATTAGACTCTGAGTATGTCCCAGATGTGATCTTCCTTATGCAAATGAGTATATTTTATGTTATCTGGCTTAGCTGATCTTCAACCTTTCTGCTTTTACTGGACGTTTGAGGTTGCTAGGTAGTTGGTATCTGGATAAGTGAAGTATTAACATCCATCTTGTAGGGTTCTGGAAACAATCTGAATTCCAAGCCAAGTAAACAATACAGAATTAGCAGATATTCTGAGTCAGTAAAGTGGGTTTCAAGAAGAAATAATTTATGCTAAAATATGTGATTATAAAATCAATTCTTTGGCAATTTTTTGTATCGGTGGTTTGAAAAGATTTGTATACCATAATAAAGTCTGCTCCTAACAATCTTTCAAAACACATTTAGTCTTTAAAAAACATTTAGTATTTTTTAAAAAGTAAATAGAGTATAATAGTTTTAAGCATAAATCTATCAAAATTAAAACAAATATTTTCTTTTATCAGAAGAAGTCCTGAGTTAATCTGAATTTAACACACCTCAAACAACATTCGTATTTGGCATGTTACTGGATTTTATTTCTCAAATTTTAGCTAGCTATCCAAAAGAAGAACTTAAAGCAGAATAATACATCCCCTCTATGTCTATATGAGGAAATTTGAAAATGATTAGACCTCAGAGTTTTCACACATAGGTTTTTGGGAAGTAAGAGCCCTACATACACAGGTACAAGACATGCTGGCTTATTTAAATGAAGTCTTTCAATTTCTACTAATGACTTAGTTTGATGTAAGGACCATCTATTTCACATCATCTTCTGACTAAAGCTCAGTTTCTTATATGTGATGTTATTTGTTTAAAGAATTATCAAGAGATTGGTATATTCCTTTAAGGGTTTGAATAGAAGTCAGCTATTCTATTGTTATTGCTGAGAACTGGTAATTATTTTAATTTGGGCAGAAACTAGGGTTTGGAAAAAATGTCTATACTTATCTTCTTGAAAGCTGCATAGATCTAAGCCTGTTGTGACATGAAGAAAGCCCATTTTATCTAAAAGGAAGTTTGTCATTTCAGAAAGGTCCATTTAAAAATCACAATTTCCCCACTTACTAGTTTTGTTACTTTAGGGCATTTACTTTTTCTCTTAAAGTTTCAGTTTTCTGCATTGTAATGTAGGCTGTTATGACCAATAGCATAGAAAAAGCATACAGTAAAATGCTTTAAGTGGAGAAGAAGCAAGGATGTGTCATTCACAGGTGAATTTAGTAAACGTGTTTGAGAATGAGCTGTGCATCCAGGGGAGATTCTAAAGGATGCTAAAAGCTGCCTTGTTGGATACAGTAGAAACTAGATAGTTCCTATTTGTGGTAGCAGCAATAAGCCTCACAAAGCATGCCATTTACTTCCTTTTATTTAAATGGCATCTTGGGGTTAGGTAGAGAGTTGTGATTATTTCCAGCCAACGAGGTATAAATGGTGGTGACCTGTGTGACTTCATAGCTGGAGCAGTGAAAGTCTGTAAAACATTCTCCAGTTCCTTAGTTCCTCTTTTTCCTGCCATAGTAAACAAAATTATTTATTTTCAGATAGTGCAGCCACAGGATGGTGGAACCTCCATCAGCCTAGGTCCCTGTCTGACAATGTGAAATAGAGTGTTCCATCAAACTTCTGTGAACATGTAGTATGAACAAAAAAATGAACCTTCGTTCTGTTAATCCACTAGGGTTTAAGCCTTAATCTATTACCATGGCATACGTATAGGAAAAATATGGCCTATCATGAACAATACTTTGGTTTAGAGTGGCCACATTTTCATATATATTTTCACTTATGAGTTGCCAAATTTATTGGATTTTGTTAAGAATTAGAATTAAATGCACACAGATTTCTAGATTAAGGACATTCTAAAATTGTTATTAAGGATCATCCTAGAAAGAGCTTTGATATAACATGAATATGCTCAAGGACAGTGAACATGAGGCATAAGATCGGCAAATCCAAGTATAGCATTGAAACACATACACTAACAATGACAAATTAGGATGATTACCAAAATTGACAATAATTATGTTTTGAGCTTGCATAGAATTTTGCAAAGTACCCAATTCACTACTCATCTTCACATGAAGTTCAGGATCCACGTGATG
Organism: Plecturocebus donacophilus; assembly: GCA_004027715.1. Classification (NCBI taxonomy): domain Eukaryota; kingdom Metazoa; phylum Chordata; class Mammalia; order Primates; family Pitheciidae; genus Plecturocebus; species Plecturocebus donacophilus. The sequence continues at coordinate 27,088 of PVKP010016199.1, read as the reverse complement.
CTGAACTCAGTGGAAGATATATCTACAAACAATATATTTAACTGTAAGTGGACTTGACCTTTAGTTGTAAGACGTTAAAATCCTCTTCATGAAAGCAAAAAGGACACTCAAAATACCCAAACTATTATATAAGATTTTTATTACAATCTAAAGAAGGCTTCAAAATTGTCTACAAACATTAACTGAACATACCTATGATGGCCAAGAAAATGTAGAGGGTAGTTAACTACTTCACCTCAAGATAACTAAGAAGTGAGTAAACAGACTTTATATTTCTAGAAATTATACCCACTGGGTCTTCAACTGTGATTACAAATATTCATAGCACAGAGGATAAGAGCACAGTTGGCCCTCTGTATCTGCAATTTCCATATCTACAGATTTAACCAACCATGAATTGAAAATATTAAAATAAATTAAAATAAAATTAATACAAATAGTAATAATACAGTATAACAACTATTTACATGACATTTACATCATATTAGGCATTATAAGTAACCTACAGATGATTTAAAATATGCAGGAGGATGTGTGTGAATTATATGCAAATACTATGCCATTTTATATAAGGACTTGAGCATCTGCAGATTTTGGTATACATGGTAGGTGAGGGGGTCCTATAAACCCTTGAATGCCAAGAGATGACTGTACTGATGTTTGTATCAGAGAAACCTGATCTCAAATCCCAGCCCTAACCCCTTACTTTTGATGTGGTCTTGGACAAGTTTACCTGTTTGTAAATGAGAATAATCATTTCTTGAAAGATAATTTAAGAATTAAATGGCAATGCAGGCAAACCATTTAACACACTGATTGACCCATTATAGGCAAATAATAAATGTAATATTTCATCCTTTTTTTTACCATTTATTTCATTATGAGAGATAATGAGTCCACTTCTGAACTTGTGAAAAATTAAAACTGATGTCGTCGTTATAGCTATTGAGTAATCCTTAATTGGTACTGCTCTGAATGTACCTGTGGACTATGCATTTAACAAATAGTGTTATTTTGGGGCCTACCAAGTTTTACCACTGTTCTCTTATATCTTTATATCTAAACCCAGAGCTTCTGAACCAAAAGGAATCCCTTTTCATTTGCTAAGGATTAAGACAGACCCCTGATTTGATAGGATCAGTGTTATCTGCCAGGATATTTTAAAAACTGTCACTGCAAATGTCTTTGTACAACTCTTCTTTTATCTAAAAATTATTTGGGCTCCCTACACAAAAAGAAGAATCCTCAAAATCTAATTCTTTTTGTGCTACATTGCTATTACAGTGATACAAACTAAATTTCTCCTGTTAAAGTTTATAGAAGGCCATTGTTTTAGACTAGCCTCCTGACTTGGGCCTGGGTAAGCAAGAACAAACCAAAATAGAGTCATTTATACTAGGTAAAGCAGTTACATTCCCAAATAGACCAGTTTTCCCAGAAAACAGGAGATTCAGTCAGAAGCAGCTCAGTCTACCTGAGTTTTTTCTACCTCAGTCAGCAGTAAGAAAGACCCTTCTGCTTTAACCCTTACAAGAAAAGTGGCCTGTAGTAAGCTGACGTTAACCAGTCTACTTATAAAAAAAATTTGTTCTTTGTTTCCACCTTACAGAAACCAACCATTCTATCATGCTCAACAGAATACTCGTTCTATATCATAGAACAAGGTGTAACTTAATATTAGGATTGCAAATGAAAGCCAAATAGATCTTTAACTAAATTTGTTTTGTCATTTGACAAATTTTGTCATTTGACAATCCCATTTCTAAAGTTATATTTTCAAGGTTGGTTAGGATGTTGGGATGGAAGAAAAAAGCATTGTTTTTTTTGTTTTTTTGGTAGAAATCATCTATTTTAAGTAACAATATATTAGGTAACATAACAATGGCATTTTGTTTCAAGTTCTGGGAATGTTTGAAGGCTATGTATACTGTAACTGCATTATATTTTTTATTTGAAGGGAAATTCCTGATTTCTTCTTTGGGGCAAAAGTCTAGTGCCCCTATGCCTATTCTCATGAAAATCAGGTTTTTTTTTTTTGGTTTATTTTCTATAGTCTCCGTGACATAGATCAGATTTAAAAGCTTTGTAATATAAAAATTTCACATTATTGAGAAAGATTACAAAGTCATGTTAATTTATAAAGAAGAATTGTAATTTGTGTCTCTTATCTGTGGCCTCCTGTCTAATCATACAGCCTTTTTGGACAACCTCGAACTCCTGTTCTTCCTTCCAATACATTATAATTCTCTACTATAGTTCTTTACTCTCTCTATAAATAGCAGCCAAAGCTCTTGGTAAGCAAAACTGACCCCAGAGGTCATCTGTTCAGATATTTATTTTTGCATATACTGAAACTGAAACATAGACCATAACCATATCCAAAGACCAGTAGTCAGAGAGGCACAAATCTGGGATTTGAACTATTTTTACTTTTAGGGAAAGAAACAAAAAGCTTTTCCCCTGTGATTGTATTTTTATTAATAGGACTGAATATTATTTGAAAGATTTAACTTATTGGGACTGAGCATTAAGCACTGAAATGTGTTGAATAGGCAGTAAATGAGATATTATGAATCTCCCTCATACTTGGTGTCCTCTGCCTTCCGTGACCATCCTGAGGACAGTAAATGTTGTATGCTCTAAAGTAACCTCATAATATATCCAGGTAGATCCTTATTTTGTATATTCTAAGTTGAACTTGGTAAGAAATATAGCACTGGGATAACTCAACAATAATGGCTTATTATAATTCAGTATGGGCCCAAATGATAACAGAAGATTCCTAATTTGCTTCATGTAAAATGTTATGTGCAATTAGCTGAGTACAGAAAAAGTGTCTGTTCAACCAAAGGAGCCCATATCCTTCTTACTTCTTAAGAAAAACTGTTTGAATATTCAAAGGTTGTTTCTCAAGATAATGCTTTTGCAGAGACTCTATGTCTAACATTTGGCAAATTTTATGAGACACTAATCTGGAGAGATGTCCCTAATTTAGTCCTCAGATATCAATGCTGCTTGAAATTCTATTTTTCTGAAAAAGCTAAACTGTCAATGTAGAATTCTGAACATTTGGGAAATGTTTCTGATAGAAGACAATTTTCTGACTTGAAGGTGGATCTGAGTCTATATTTATAGCATGGGATGTATCACTTTTATAAGCGGCTGTAAAAAGATAACCATTGTAAAAAAATGACCACTTATATTTTAAATATTTTAAAATCCTCTTTTTCAAGTAAAATATTTCCCAATATTAAACAAAAAAACAGATATTCATTAGCGATAAGGCAAGCTATATAAATGAATTCGCTGTTGGCAATGGAAAATTTTATTTAAATCTGCTAATGCACTGTGACTATTTCATGCAAAAATAGTACATCCAGGCTGGGTGCAGTGGCTCACACCTGTAATCCCAGCACTTTGGGAGGCCAAGGCAGCTGGATCACGAGGTCAGGAGTTTGAGACCAGCCTGGCCAACATGGTGAAACCTCATCTCTATTAAAAATATAAAAATTAGCCAGGTGTGGTGGTGGGCACCTGTAATTCCAGCTACTCAGGAGGCTGAGGCAGGAGAATCTCTTGAACCTGGGAGTTAGAGGTTGCAGTGAGCCAAGGTCACGCCACAGCACTCCAGCCGGGGTGACGGAGCAAGACTCCATCTCGGGGAAAAACGAAATAGTATATAACAGTAAAATAAAAGGTTATTTTTTTTCTGCCCTGAGGATCCTTTTGTAGTAGATTATTTTTCTTCTTCACTGTCTTTTCACTTCCGTTTACCACTCTAACCAATATAATATGTAAAAACACTGTACAGCTTAAAATGTCAGGCAAATGTAAATGTAAAGTCAGTTATATTTATTAGATTATCTATTGTGGGTTTTATCACTGATAAATTATGCTTTTGAGTTCTAATAAACATTATCACATCTCTACTTTATTTGATCTGGTTCTATTATACAGCTAGGGTACGGTAGTTGAGCCTTTACTTTTTACTTAGCTCCAGGAAATGTGACTTTCTTGCTTCCTCTTTGCCCCAAGACCCTTATTTTGGTCATTTAGGGGCTGGAGTCCTAATCACTTGCAATAATAACAGATATATTTGCTCTGAGCCTCATTTCCAAAATCTGGGTCTTTTACTGTTTTCAACATTCAGGGGGTGCCTTGGCTGCCTCCCTGACAGTCTTAAGAACCTTACTTGTTAAACCGAATTCCAGAATCTCCTGGCTGGGTCTTCATGTGCATTGTGGGCAACACCTTGATAGTTCTATTTCTCAACCCTTCCATGTAATGGTGTGTTAAATTGCACAAAGATTTTAGTATGGTGACATTTCAGATGTCTCAGCTGCTTATTTTCTGCAATAAAATCTGTGGCGGCACAAAGAAATGATAAGTATCTGAAGTAATGAATATGTTAATTAGCCTGAGTTGCTTATTCCACAATGTATATATGCATGGAAATATCACATTATACCCTATATACAATCATTACTTGTCAATTAAAAATAAAATACAATTTTAAAAGAAGAAATATGTGGTGGAAAGCAAGTGATACATTGTGGGAAGTAGAAATGTTCCCCTTTAAAGTTTCTTTTCTTGTTAAAGAATAAATTATAGGTGTGCTAATAACTCTTTGTTAAGCCCTATCCTATGTAGCTGTTAGACATGTCATGCTTACAAGCACATAGTACCTGCTGTGTCCTTGTATTTTAACTAAGATATCTGTGCTGAATGTGCTCACAGGCATGTCCCAGCTCTCCATTGCTTTTACCTGTTTAGAAAAGTTTTAAGTCGTTAGCCAGTTGGGTTTTAGTTTAGATTTTGAGGTTTGGCTTCAGCCAACGGAGATCAGACACAGCAGTAAGGACGACCCCAAATGCGTAAGGGATAAATATGTTTGTTTTCCTTTGTTCATTGTACTCTCGTGGCAAGATGGCTAGCGAGAGTATCCTTCTTGCGGTCCTAAAAGTAAAAATTGCATTGCTGAAAAATCCTTTGTCTCAGTGCTGGTTTTTCCTTGTGGCACAGAGCATCTGTTTCCAACATAAGTTATTCTTTTTTTGATATTTCCATGGAGGATTTTTTTTAAAAGAAGGACTTACAGGCTTTTTAGAAAATGAGCCTCCTCACCTTCCATCACCATCTGCAGCAAGTGCCCAGATATAGAGGAGGGGTCTAGGAATGGAGAAGGTTGTAGAGGGTCCTGTCCCTCCTTCCTGGAAGTACGCTTTAGTCCTAGTCCATTGATACCTCTCAAACACAGGTCAATAGACTCCCCATCCATTCCTCTCCCCTTCAGTACTTTGCTATTGATTTCAACACAGAATGTCCAACAGATATCTAAAGATTACTCAGACTGTTCCTGCACTATCTGAAGAAAGTTTTCTTCCCTTATTATGGAAGATTTTACACAGATGTGATGACATGTATGAAAGTTGTAATAAATTATAGTGAAATGACCACTTGTCTATGTACCACACGGTTTGATATAATAAATTGTTTCATTATCTGGCAATAAAATTCAACAAACTTAACTACATACAATTTTTAAAATCAGTGAAATTAACTGGAATAAAAAGGATGTATGAAAAGAATGCAAAATATAATAAAATGTACTACAATATGTAGATGTTTGGGCACATGTATTCTGGAAATCTCATGAAGCAGTTAAATTTCTTTTTAAATACTGACAATTTGTTTTGATATGGAAGATGTATAGCTCAAAGGCCATTTTATATGGAAATAGAGTTAGGGACAGACACTCAAATTAGTAAATAAAAGCCTGGGGATAGATAAATAATCACAAACCAAATTTACTAGTGTAAGGCAAAGGAAATGACCAAAGAGCAGGTGAAGATAACATGTCAAGGCAAGTTACAGATTGCTAAAATGGAGAAAATGAGGAAGAATAATAGTCTTTTAAGTGGCCATCTAAGCTATATTTAAAGTTATAGTGTCAAAATTATTCCCTTTGTATAGCACAGGATGCTATCATTAGTGTACTGTATCCTGAAACCCTTTTCAATGACATATGTATTTAGAAATGATAGACTATATTGAGTAGACAGGGTAAGATGTGCAGAGTAAAACTGAATAGTTTCAAGATACTGTCTTTATTCCGTTTAAGCTTCCCTCTCAATAAGATCTCCTATATTGCTGAAATTTTAATTTCTCATAGAAATTCAATGTTATTATATGTTAAAACTCAATATTATTTTGTATTAAGATACTACCAATTCATATTTGTAAGGGTTTAGTTCAGCAAGATATTTTGAGGTCCAATAATGCCAATCATGCACTTCTAATCATGAATTTCTAAAGTGACCCAGAAAAGGATAGTATTAGAGTTCTCCAGAGACAAAGAACCAAGAGAGAGGAAGAAATATTTATTGTAAGATATTGGCACACATAATTATGAAGGTTGAGAAGTTTCACAACTTACCATTTTGCAAGCTGGAAATTCAGGTAAGCTGGTGATGCAGTTAGAAGGCCAGAGAACCAATGGTGTAGATTCCAGTCCAGATCTAAAGCCTTGAGAACTAGGAGCTCCTTGGTCATAAGAAGATGTATGTTCCAGTTTAAGCAGTCTGGCCAAGAGCAAACTAGATCTTCTTCTACCTTTTTGTTCTATTCAGGCTCTCAATAAATTGAGAGCCTCCCCTATTACCATTGGGGAGGACTATTTGCTTTACTCAGTCCACCAGTTCAAATGCCAATCTCTTCCAGAATACTCTCCACACTCCCAGGAATAATGTTTAACCAGCTATCTGGGCATCCTATAGCCTGGTAAAGTTAACACATAAAATAGCCATTGAAAGAGTGTTACCACCTGAGTTAAAAACTCTTGATTCCCCAAGGTACCCTCCTAATCATAGATGCCTGCTTCTCTACCAACGGCTACCCTGGATTTTGTGTTTGTAACCCATTTAGTTTTCATTTACTTTGAATAGGTATGCATGTACTTCTAAGAGAATAGTTTTGAATATTTATGAAGTTTATATCTATTTAATATCATTGCATTTGTGAGGATCATCCATGTAGCTAATTCATTTCAAATGACAGTTTTCCATTGAATAAATAGAATATTCATATATCTATTCTCTAAGCAATGAGTATTGTGGTTATTCCCAGGCTTTGGGTTTTTTTCCCTAATGTCATAAAAGTATTACTATTAACATTTCTTTATGTGTTTCCTCATGGTCATGCATAAGAGCTTTTCTAGGGTGTGTGTGTATATATACATATATACTATATGTATACTATATATATATATAAAATATACACTATATATACACTATATGTATATTATATATACTATATACACACTATATACTGTGTATACTATATGCACTATATAGTGTATATATATAGTATACACTATATATATACACTATATATTTGTATATATGGTATACCTATATAGTATATATGTGTGTATATATACACACATATATACTATGTATGACCATGAGGAAACAAGTAATACTTTTGTGGCATTAAGAAAAATAATGCCATAAAAGTATTACCAAAAAGTATATTACATATATATATATGTGTAGAATCCATGGGATATTGAGTATACTTATGTTTAATTTTAGTAGGTAATGTCAACTGTTATTTCAAAGTGATCATACTAATTTACTGTGGCATTATTTGTTTATATGTCTCAATAGCTGTACATCTTATCTTCCCCAATACTTGGTATTATGAAACTTTAAAAAACAATTTTAAATAGAGACAGGGTCTCACCATGTTGCACAGGCTGGGGTGCAGTGGCTGTTCACAGTGTGATTGTAGCTTGCTGTAGCCTCAGACTCCTGAGCTCCAGTGATCCTCCTGTCTGAGCCTCCCAAGTAGCTGAGATGACACGTATGTGCCACTGTACATGGCTCCCTGTATTGTAAAACTTTTATCTTTGATAATATGTGAGTATGGAATTGTATTTTTTTAATATTCACTTTTCTGAGTCCTAATTATATTGAATGACTTTAAAATGAGTATGAACTCCTTGAGTTTCGCCTTTTTGTGAAATGCTTGTTTATAGATTTTGCTCATTTTTATGTTGGATTATTTGTCTTTCTTCTTCTTTTCAGTTATATATATGTTTTGACTATGTAGCCTTTTTGTTTATATGCATTACAAATATATTCTACCAGGTTTTGGCTTTTTTCATTTACCTTGTCTCTTTTGATAGACAGAAAATTCCAATTTTATTTAGTAAAATTGATCAAACTTTTAAAAAAGGATTGCATTGTTTGTGTCTTGAATAGGAAATCATTTTTTTTTCTGCAAGATGATAAATCTGTCCTTCAATTTTTACCAAAGTTTTAAAATTTTAGCTTTCCTATTTAAATCATGAATCCATCAAGAATTGATTTTTGTGCCTAGTATAAAGTAATCAATTATTCCCTCAGCAATTACTGAATAGGATTCTCATCCCTTCTGATAAGCAATTCATCACTGTCATATTAAGATGTCACACATGAATAGATTTGTACATCTGTTTTCTATTCAATTGCATTAGTCTATCTGTCTACCTCTGTAACAATGCCACACATTTTAAATACTGGAGCTTTTAATACATATTGATATTTACTAAGTTTCTCAAATATTCTACCTGAGGACTATCATAGTGAATTTTGGACCTTTGCTCTTCTCTGTGTATTTTAGAATCTGCTTGTCAAGCTCCATGCTAATATTTTAAAAATTTAGTTAAGTTCTATTTGACAATTTTTCAGATTTATTCAGTTATATTAGATAGTATTTTGTTCCTAATCCATACTTAGAATTATTTCTCTTTTAATATATTAAGTATTATAGTCAATATATTTAATACAATATGGTAGTATTATAATATAATAGTGAAATGGATCAGGGTCAGTGTTCTTGTTTTCTGAGGTGTCATCCAAGCTCATTATCTCACAACCAAGAGAATTGAGCATGGACACAAAGGTTGAGGTTGGAGGGAAAGTTTAATAAGCAAAAGAAGAAAGCTCTCTGCAGAAGAAAGGGAGTCCAAGCAGGTTGCTGCTTTTACAGTTGAATTTAAAAGCTTTTATAAGAAACTCCTCTCATCTCTGTAGCTGTTTGAGTAACTTTTCTTATCTGTAAAGCTGTCTGCATAACTCCCTCTTATCTATGTAGTTGTGAGCATATCTTTAGGTAAACACAAGGTATGGCTTGTTTGTATAATGGTGGGTTTGTTTTAGGTAAGCCCCTCTTCCTCTTCCCTCCCCATGCAAGCTCCTGTGGAGCCCACCATGTAAATGTCTGAAAAGTGGGGAAAACTTATTCCTGTGAGCCTGCTAATCACACAAAAGAACAAAAGGTTTCTATGCTAGACCCTATCTGTGCATCTGCAGTCTCAGTTTTCCCCTGGCTGCTCTGTTTTTGCCTGTAGCTGTGATTATTCAGGCAGGCTGCTTCTCCAAGGTCTAGCCTTAGCTGTATACCTAGCTAATTTTTCCTTTTCTTCTCCCTCAATAGTATTATATTAAATACACTAAATATATTTTGGTTGATTTTAGTATCTGAAGTATCTATGGGTCTGATTCTTTGTTTCCATAGACCTATACTCAAGTTTCTTTTTTCCCTTACTCTTCTTTGCACAGATCCAGGATGGGACACAGCCTTGTCCCAGCACAAAGTAGGAGAAACAAAAAATTGCACCATAACTTCTCAGTTCCTGCACCAGCATTTCATGGTGTCTTTTCCAGATTTTATTTTGGATAATTGGACATTCTTGGTCACATTTATATGTGCCATTATAATTTCAAAATTACACATCATTAGATAATTTTTCTTTCTCTTCTTTACAGTGAGATAGTAGTGGTTAAGACCATACACTATATCATAAGGTCTGATATGGTTGGCTGTGTCCCTATGCAAATCTCATCTTAAATTGTAGCTACCTTAATCCCCATATATCATGGGAAGAACCTGGTAGGAGGTAACTGTATCATAGGGGTGGATTTTTCCCATGCTGTTCCCATTATAGTGAGTAAGTCTCACAAGATCTGATGGTTTTATAAAGAACAATTCCCCTGCACACATTCTCTTGCCTGCCTCCATGTAAGATGTGCCTTTGCTCCTCCTTTGCCTTTCACCATGATTGTGAGGCCTCCCCAGCCATGTGGAACCATGAGTCCATTAAACTTCTTTTTCTTTATAAATTATCCAGTCTCAAATCTTTCTTCATAGTAGTATGAAAATGGGCTAATGCACTGCCTAAATTCAAACATGGACTTTACCTATTTCTAGTTCTGTGATGTAAACTTTGACTATCTGAGCCTCTGTTTCTCAGCATTATGTTAGTACAAAATTAGTTCAGTGGTATATTGGATGGCTGACAGTATTAAATGAATGAATGCATGTAAAGCTCTTACCTTAGAGTCTAATACATAGTAACAGTTCAATAAATACTCATTATCATTAGCTCCGGTGTTCTTCCTCAAAGCTTCAGCACTGAGTCTTTCAGAAACTTGGTATCAACAGGTTGTGGATTGATTGACAGGTACAGTATGTATGACTGTGGAAGACTGGTACAAGTAACCTACTCCAGAAAGTAAAGAGAAGGTATGATGGGGAAAATTCTTGATACACATAGTACATGCAAAGGAGGGGTACACTTAGCCAGCAAGATACACAGCAGAGTGTGAAGGCTGCCTCTGAGTGGGCAGTTCTGCTTACATGCTGCAGCATATCTTCTACATTTTCAGGTTTGATGGATCAGGGCAGTGGAGAATGTAGCAAGGAGAAAGAGAATCATTAGATCCTCTGGAAAGTATTTACATTGTTATGGTGATTTCCACTGTGCTTTATTACTAGGTTCAATCTCCAAAGAACAGACGAATGATCGTAATTAATTTTTTCTTTCCTTCCAGAGAAATATATTTACTCAAAGCATTTTCAGTAATATAGCCAGATAAACATCTTTGGAAAATGTGAGCAGAAAGATGAACAAATCCAGGGTTTAGGTCATTTTGTTGAGAGACTGTGTATGATTTAAATGTGATGAAGAAATGCCCATTTTTCTCACCCTATGTGTAAACATTTTAGATAAAGTTGTTACCAAAATGCCAGGAGTATAGTCTAGGTCCTGCCCCTTGCTGCACAGAATGTCAATCACTGAGACAACAAGTATTGCCAGGGAGGAAGTCTTTATTTGGGTATTGCAGGTGAGAATACATCAGTCTCAAATCCATATCCTCAATCAATTAAAATTAGGGATTTATATAGCAGGGAAAAAATGTAACTACATGCAGGAAAACAAGAATTAGGGAGAAAAAAGGAAGATGAGTTGGCCAACAGGAATCAGTGGTCACTTAGGCAATTATGATGGGTGAGGGGTCTGACATCTTATTTTTCAGAGGTGGTGATCTGGTAAGTTTTACTTCCTTGATACTGTTAGAGAGTCCTGATGGTTGCCTTTCAGAAAAAGGAACTCAGATAAGACAGATGTAATTTCTTAAGTTTTAAGACTGGGAGGGTCAATTTCTATGTTTATTTAAGAAAACCCCATAAACATCAGTTCTGTAAGACAATTGAGTCAGTTTCAAAATTAAATGTGAAAATGTAATTTAAAAAATTTGTAAGGATATCTTTCTCCTGATACTCTCTTTCTGTTCTCTAGGAGCTACTTTCCTCGTCATTACCCATTTCCTATGATGTTTTAAAACTATAAGTCCCTAAAAAAGCAACAAGAATTTCATAGCACTCACGTTCAGCAATCAACTAAAATGATAATTTTATTAGGGATTATCATATGCTACTACTGTTAAAATATTTGCTAGCCATTGAATTAGACTTCTCAATATAAAATTTTTCTGAGTCTACTAGTCAAGGTAATATATTTAACACATTAAATTACTTTTACTTAGTTTATTACTATTTTTTCTGAGTAATACATTATTATGTATATTTTTATTTTGCTTTCACTGGTCAGTTTTTTTAGTGCTAAAATTTTTGCCAATCTATTCTTTTTTTTTATATACTTCAAGTTCTGTGATATATGTGCAGAGTGTGCCGGTTCATTTCATAGGTATACACATGCCATGTTGGTTTGCTGCATAATGACTCAGATTATTATATCTGAACAATTTTTAAATCCATTTTTAAAAAATTCTTTGCAATTCCTTAAACATCTATTTAAATTTCCAGTCTTAAGCTTCCTGCTCTGGTTCTTACTTTATATATACATGCTGCACATGTTGCAAAAAGACTTGCAAAATAAGAATTTTTTAAAAAAGTTTTGTTTGTGAAATAACAATAGAGAAGGCTAATTTTGAAGTAGTAAATTGCCCAATTGTGTGTCAGGGACAGCTTCTTTCTCTCTCACTAACTTGACTGTTTGGATTGTGACGATGTATTTCTGTGCCCCCAAATTAGAGGGAAAGGCCTTTTTGATTTTTCTTCCAGGACAAAAACTTGATCTGCACCTTGTGCCAGAATCCAGGTTTATATTCCAAGGGGTCTGGGACCTAGGAATGAAGAGACAGCATCCTTTAACTCACTTTTCTCTTAAAAGTCATTCTTGTATTTGAACACTGACTTTTAAATAAATAACCTATTTTGATTAAATTCTTCAAACTACATTTATTAGCAATAATAGGAGAACTTACTATTCAATGAAATATATAATTGTTATTAAGTGACTAAATATATTGCTCTTTATTGATATATTATTTGTTAATCTTGAAGTTGAGAAAAGGTTGCTAGAGAAAATAGACTGGCAATAGGACACAGAAATTTATTAGGACAATTTCATGTTGTATATAGCTCACAAGTATATTCCAATGATGTCTCTGGGGTGTTGCCTGCAGTTTTCATTTCACACCTAGATAGAAATTTTAACAAGATTGATCCTATTTATTCAGTGTCAATTCATGATACTCATCCCTCATGCAGTCTATTCAGAGTTTACCTGTACAAAGAAAATACCATTGTAATATTTTCCCAAGAAACCCTGTGTTAATCATATGTTTAAAATATATTTTAAACATGTGACTTTACAGTGCACACACATACATGCAAACTTAACTACTGTCTCCAAAACAAAATGTCAGGAAACAATGTACACTTTTACCATTTTAAACATTTCTAGATGTATCTATTTTATTTTATTAAAAAATGCTGGTTGACATAAACAATCATGTGTAGGCTTTTTTGTAGACATAGCTTTCAACTCCTTTGGGTGAATACCATAAAGCACAATTGTTGGGTTATAGGTAAAGGTATATTAATATACCTTGTAAGAAACTACCCAACTATCTTCCAAAGTGGCTATGCCATCTTGCATTTCTACTGTCAATAAATGAGAGTACCTGTTGCTCCACATCCTTGTCACCATTTGATATTGTTAATGTTCTAGATTTTGGTTATCCTAATAGGTGTGTAGGATATCTCACTGTTGTTTTAATTTGTATTTACCTGGTGATATATAATGTGGAACATATTTTCATGTAATTACTTGCCACCTGCATATCTTCTTTGGCAAATTATCTTTTAAGATATTTGATCCTTTTTAAAATCAGGTTGTTACGTTTCTTATTTTTGAGTTTTGAGAATTCTTTGTATGTTTTGGATAAGAGTCTTTTATCAAATATTTTATCCCAGTCTATGGCTTGTCTTTTCATTCTCTTGCCAACGTATTTCACGAAGAGACATTTTTAATTTTAATAAAGTTCAGTGTATCAACTTTTTCTTTTATAAATTGTGCCCTTGGTGTTATATCTAAAACTGATCATCAAACCCAAGAACTTGGGTTAAATTTTCTCCAGTGTTATCTTTAGGAGTTTTACAGCTTTTTATTTGACATTTAGGTCTGTGATCCATTTTCAGTTAATTTTTGCGAAGGCTATAAGATCTGTGTTTGAATGTTTTTGTTTTGCCTATGGCTGTCCAGTTTTTCCAGAACCATTTGTTAAAAAGATGAATCTTTTCTCCATTGCATTACCTTTGCTCCTTTGTCAAAGATCAACTGACTATATATTTATGTGACTCGGTTTCTTGGTTCTCTATTATGTTCTGTTTATCTGCCTGTTCTATTGCCAATACCACACTGTCTCAATTACTGTAGTTTTTTGGTAGCTTTATTTATAGCAGCTTTCTTTACAATTGTCAAAATTTGAAAGCAGCCAAGATGTTCTTCCATAGGCAAATGGATAAATAAACTGTGGCACATCCAGACAATGGAATAGTCAATTTATCAAATATCAGTGGATAGTCAGTCTCACTACACTAAGATGATAAAACTCAATCCAAAACAAAGCTAGCTCTCATTTTCATTTTGGTTGTGCACTGTGAAATAATAAAATCACCCTACTGACTCAATACTTTCTCTCTCCAGACCCCAGATTTAAACTAACTTCCTATAGGTTATGGGTGAACTATCTGATGGACCTTCTCATATTTGGAAAAAAATTTATTTACCCAACATTTACAGGTTACTTATAGCTTTGTAAAATTCATGTGAAAAGTTTCTGACATTTGGCTATAAGGCACATAAGGTGAAAAGTCTGCATAGGAAAAGCCAGAAAGAAAAAGATAAACACTTTACTTTTATACTGCATCTGCTCACTTAGTTATATTGAAGAAGAAAACAGGGATTTGTCTCCTGTGTCTTTTTGAAAGACAAATTGCTGATGCTTTGACAGTACTAGAGGGGCAGGTAGACTCAGACTATTTCCTGTAAGTTTTGCTAATAGAGAAGATGAAACTGGCACTGCAGATGACAGTGCTTCTTACAGTTGGGTCACAGGTTAGAAGTAACAGTGAGAGGCTACCACACAACTTCCCATCTCACAGCTCACTCAACAGTGAGAGCAGGGGGTTTGTTCTCATCGTCCTCCTTTTCATTTCAACTTTTTCAGCTAAAAAGAAAAAACAATGATAATTCTAAATGCCTAAGAGATAAAAAGCTTAAAACCAAGGTTATATTAAGTAGGCTTCATCCAAAATGGACCTATACCACTTTTGATAAAAATTAAAGAAAAAGATTCAAGCAATTTACCCTTGACCAGCAGTGAGAAGGGGCAGAAGTTATGCCACACTGAGTCTTTAACTGTTCAAGTCACCAGCACTAACGAATATCAGCTCTTCTGTAATTATATCTCAGATCAATTTACCTAAAGAAATTAAAGTTTGAGTACATAAAAATAAAATAATAAAGCATAAACTTTATTGAAATAATTTGCCAATTATGGAACTAGAATATCCAGAATTTTTCTAGGATATTTATACACACAGTTGTTGGTTTTTTGGTTCTTGTTTTATTTTGTTTTTCTCATTTTGTTTTTTTTTTTTTTTTGGTTTGTTTTACTTTCTTGCAAAAGTACCATTTTAAGGTTGACATAAATGATATTGATTTTCTCATTCTACTCAGCTTGAATCTAAGAAATATAAATATTATGCAATATATGAAATACAGACACATTGCCTTCCACTATAATATAATAATTTTCTTGAGTTTCAGAATCTAAATTCATACATTTTCAAGGAAATAGGAATGCTTTCCATTTCAATTGTATGAAGCTTGTCATAAAACAGAATAGCCTTTTTTATAAATGAAAAAAAATGCAAACATAAAAAAATAACTATTTCTCAAGCATTGCAAATTTACTTTATTTTATTGATTAAATAAACAATGCAAAGCCCAGCCATTTTGTCTGGAAGCTTCCACTACAGACTCCTGTTGCTGAATCTCCCAGCACTGTTCTCTGATGGGGCTCAACATTGACATAGTATATCTTTTCCTTTTGCTAGCCCTTGCAAAATCCTGCCCTTTCTGGTGACTACAAATGTCCTCCCACCCAGAGCACTCCAAGCAGAAATATTCATTCTTTCAATACACTATTTATGGGAGGCTGAATGACATCCATCCTCCAAAATTCCCTATCCCATTCCTGAGAACCTGTGAATATGTTAACTTACATGATAAAAGAGAATGCACATGTATGAAGCTATGGGTCTTGAGCTGGGGGAGATTATCTTGGGTGATCTGGGTGGGTCCATTGCAATCACAGGGGTCCTTAGAAGAGGGAAGTAGAAAGATAAGAATTTGAGGAAAAGAAATTATAAGGAAAGAAGCAGAGGTCAGAGAGAAGAAAGAATACTGTTTTTAAAGATGGTGGAAAGGCCTATGGACCAAGAAATGCAAGGTGGCCTCTACAAAGTGGAAAGGCAAGACAACAGATTTTCCCCTAGAGCCTCAAGAAGTAGTGCAGTTCTGATGACACCTTCATTTTAGCCTAGTGAAACTGACTTTGAACTTCTGACCACAAGAACTGTAAGATAATAAGTTTGTGTTGTTTCAAGCCTCTAAGTATCTGTAACTTGTTACAGCATCAATAGAAAAGTAATGCACCACTACTCATCAATCTTTGTGGCCAAACGCTTCCCCCTAGGATGTTTATGATGTCTGTTTATACAAGCATAAACTCCCTGTTTCTTGTCAAAGTCGTAGAAGGTGCTGGCACCTGACTCTTCTCTACCTCTTGCTCTGTTATCATCCTAAAAGTCCCCTACCTTTGATTCCACTCTGGGTTTTGTCTCCAAAAACTAGTACTTTACTTCTCTCTTGCATTACATCAACACTCATCTTGAAACTCATGATTGATCACCCAAATATCACTTAATATGTTGGATTCATGTCCTTCTGCTACAGCTATCTGGCCACTCCTCAGCCTAGAATTAATCTCACTGTCTGCCTTTTCTGCTGTTACATATGATCGTTGAAAATTGCTAGAATAAAATTCCTCAAATATACAGAGTGCTCAGTATAGATTCATGGTCTTCACACTTAGCCAAATTCTTAAAACTGGCCATGATTCATTTTATGTGGCCAAAACAGAACTGATGAGAACCCATTCTCATTAGTGATTGTTTTAAATCTTCACCAACTCTTTTTTCACTGCTACAAAAACATCACCTTTTTCACTTGTAGCTGATGACCTTAAATCTCACATTATAAATAAAATTAAGGTGAGAAAATATGAATTATCTTCATTGAGGGGCTGCCTATAGGGCATGTAGGACTCAAGGAAAATAATTTTTTTTGCAGAGTTCCTATTTGTAGAAATAATTTGGTTTTTAAAGAAAGCATTACTAAATTAATGGACCCATGTGAATTACATCTTTTTTTTTTTGAGACAGAGTCTCGCTCTGTCACCCAGGCTGGACTGCAGTGACATGATCTCAGCTCACTGCAGCCTCCACCTCCCAGGTTCAAGTGATTCTCCTGCCTCAGCCTCCAGGGTAGCTGAGAATACAAGACCCTCACCACCATGCCCGACTAATGTTTGTATTTCTAGTAGAGATGGGGTTTCACCATATTGGCCAGGCTGGTCTTGAACCCCTGACCTTGTGATCTGCCTGCCTTGGCCTCCCAAAATGATGAGATTACAGGTGTGAGCCATGTGCCCAGCCGAATTACAGCAATTATTTATGATGACTTAGAATAGTAGGTAGAGAAGAGACATTTGTATATTTATTTATTGTTTATTTAGTGCATGTAAAGATTCTTCCTAGTGTCCAACAGAATCTCTAGAGAGATGGTTTAGGAACTGTGGCTTCATATTCTTATCAGATAAGCCATTTCCAGTTAATTCTGTATCTCCCACCATTAGTAAAATGTAGCAGTTCATTATTAATCACAATGTCCATTAGGATTGGGACAAGCAATAGGAGGGCTGGGCACAGTGGCTCATGCCTATAATCCTAGCACTTTGGGAGGCTGAGGTGGGTCGATCAACTGAGGTCAGGAGTTCGAGACTAGCCTGGCCAACATTGCGAAACCCTGTCTCTACTGAGAATACAAAAATTAGCTGGGTATGGCAGTGCATGCCTGTAATTCCAGCTACTCAGGAGGCGGAGGGAGAAGAATTGTTTGAACCCAGGAGGTGGAGGTTGCAGTGAGCTGAGATCTCACCACTGCACTCCCTCCAGCCTGGGTGACAGAGTGAATCTCTGTCTCAAAAAAAAAAAAGAAAAAAAAAGGGGATCCCTGATATCATGTATTTCATGCATTTACATTGTTACTCATGATGCTATATCATTCATTGTGCCACCCATGAATATTAGCTTCCAGTGACCCTCTTGAGACTTCTGACTCTGCTTTGTTGATGGCAACCACAAATCCAAGTCTTACCATAATTCATTTTCTGGTCATGTTAAATTTACTATTCAGACTCTTGAATAAATATAGAAAAAGATATTTTCAAATCATGTCTTTTTTTTTTTTTAATGTTTTAGGCCATAATGAATGCATTCCAAGAACATGATCTCTTTCAGCATGAACACACCCTACCTTCCACACACCACTACAGGAGAGGAGGAGAAGTGAATGACTCTTGTTTGAAGCAAATAGATCAGTCCACTTCATGCAGGCAATATTTGTTTCACTCCCAGTACAGCTTAAGACCAACTGAGGGAAACACAATGCCACCATAGCAATGAGAGGTGAGAGAAGAGTTGACTGGAAGCACCTTTTAGTATTAAGGAGCAATGGTCATAAAAGCCTTTAGAGAAGATAGGTGTAGCCATTTCCCAGGGACTTCTTGAACAAGGCACAGAGCCTGAAGAGAAGGTAAGGTGACTTCCCTGAGTGCCATAAGTGAAAAGCATATAGGATAAATGATCTCTGCTGTCACCCCCACAGCCTTTGGTTGCTGATTGTTGAAGACTACAGGTGGAACTATAGGCAAAACACCAGTGGGAATGGGCCCATGGTTCGAACCCAGGTGTCATTGGTGGACCATTACTATGAGTAACTCAGATCCCGGAACTTGTTCTGTATCCTCATGAGTGAGTACCACCAAAAATCACCATTCCTGTGCCATTCTGGCAGCCCATTCTCACAGAGTCCCATACGAGAAAATTACTATGTCAGCCAGCAAGAACAATATGCTTACTAGGTTACTCTCCTAAAAACTGGACTAATTATCAGGCCAATGACAATCCATAGGTATGATTTCCAAATTTCTTAGGGGCATTCAGTAGAACCCATGTAAGTAACAGAACATCAGAGAGTGTCCTGAAGGAGAGAGACAGGACCCAAGGCCCACCCACATACTCTCAGATGGCACAGCCACCTCCAGCCCCAGGAATCTAAGAGGACACAGACAATTTTGAGGAAGGTATTTCTGTTGACCAGGGATAGTGTGGAACTATCCTGGGGTTCGGACCCAGGGCACCCTACTGATGATAGCACTGCTGTTTCTGGTCAATTCCAAGTCTCAGTGGAGGACTTGGAAAATTTGAGAAATGCATGCCAAAACTTTGGATCTGTAGACGTTCAAGTTAGTATTTCCCAATTGTCCAGGTCTAAGAGTGATACTTCCTCCACTGCCCATTTCCTCCCTTCAACATTAGTTATATCTGCTTCCATCCTTATCTTCTGTAAATATCAGAAGCGAAGGTGCCTTTTTCCCCTTCAAGATCAGTGTTCCATCTGCACTCACTGTATCATCTTCCTTCATTTACCTGGAAATGTTGCTTCAGTTATTCTCCTCTCTACTCCAATTTCTCCCCTTCTCCTTCGGCTTTGAGAACATAAACAGACTCATTTCCCTTCCAGTTTGTTCATCTTGCTTTCTATCTCTGTCTTTTCTCAATCACTTCAGGAAAGAGAAGTCTATACTCACAGGTTTCCCCTTCACTTTCTATTTTTTCCTCACCTAACTGTAGTTTGAGATTCCTCTGCCCTCAGTGCTCTGACAGTTATTAGTGACCAGTGTATCATTGAATCCAATCATTTTACTTCCTTACACATTATATTTGTTGTTCTCTCTGTTGCAATTCAAACTCCTGGAAGCAGTGTCCTTGAAACGCCCTTCTCCCCTAACCACGTAACGCTAGTTCTCTGACTGCACTCTCATAGTTTCTGCCTGAGGTTCTTCCACACTAATCCTTTGAGCCTTGCATTTGCCACATGTACTACTTGTATCAGTTTTCTACTCCTGCCTGACAAACGACAGCAAACTTATTAAAACAACTCCTGTTTATCATTTCAGTTTTATTGGTTGAAAGTCTAGCCATGGATTAGATAGGTCCTCTCTCATGTTCTCACAGACTGAAATCAAGGCGTTGGTAGGGCTATGTTCTTTTAATGGAGAATCTAGGGAGGAATATGCAACCAGGCTCATTCAGGTTGTGGCAGAATTCAGTCCCTAGGGTTGGTGGATGGAGGTTCCTCTCTCCTTGCTGGCCAGAAGCTGGGACTACTTAGCTCCCAGAGACTATCTGCATTCCTTGACATGTGGTCTCTTGTATCTCAAAGGCTGCAACAGAGAATCTTCCTCCCGTAAAATCCCTCTCAAATTCTAAATCTCTTTCACCAGGAAAAGCCCAGATGATTTTAAGAGATCACCTGATTAGGTTATGCTCTGCTTGGATAATTTGTCTTTAAACGACGGCATTAGTTGCTGACATAAACATTTGCTAGAAACTTGAAAAACCCAAATGTTCATCAATAATAGATTAAATAAATTGCATATTTTAATACAATGAAATAATAAATGTCAATGAAAGTGACATAATTACATAGCTATCAGGAAGCAAAACAGACAGAATGTCAAACATAGCTTAGTGAAAGGAGACTTATAAAAAAATACATACTATGTGATTCCTTTCACAAAATGTTCAAAAACAGGCAGAGGTATAAGGATTGGGAGAGAGTGGAAGAGAGGCTTCTGGCATGGGTGGTAGTGTTATGTTCTTTAATCTGGTGGTGTTCACATTGTGATAATTCACTGAGCTGTTCCTGTAGGATTTATGTAGTTGTCTCTAGCTATTTCTTTGTCCAAACAAGATTTTTTAAAATTACTGGTTATATCAAGCATTATGCCTCCTCTTTATCAACCTTTGCCTTCAAGACTTCCCCACAATGGGGCCCCTACTTCTTTTAAAATTAAAAAAATTGTGTGGGTGTATAGTAGATGCATATATTTAGGGGGTACATAAGGTATTTTAATATAGACATACAATGCATAATGATAACATCAGATAAGTGGGCTAGCCATTACCTCAAGCATTTATTCTTTCTTTGTGTTACAAACAATCCAATGATACTCTTTTAGTTATTTTTAAATGTACAGTAAATTTTCGTTGACTGTAGTCACCCTGTTGTGCTGTCAAATACTAGATCTCATTCATTATTTTCAGCACTTCTTTCTTTGTCCCTTGTGTTCCAGCCACACTGGACAACCTCTTGAAATCACATAAAATGTTTCCACTTCTCTGGTTTTTCTCATTTTTTTCCTCCTTCGAATACCCTCCAAATTTCCTCCTACCATTTTTCAAATTCCATTCCAAATGCTACTTTCCATTCAAAATTCTCCCAATTTATCCATTTCAGCCTAATCTGTTCTTTCTCCAAACTCCCATAAAATTTCCTACTTTTGATCATTTTATTTCATTTTTAATGAGTAATTTGAATATTTCTCTGTCCGATGTGGTCCACTGAAATCTCAGCTAAGGAAGGAAGTGTGGAAATCTACTGTATGAAATTTTTTAAAAATCTATAGACTTGGGATTAAGACTATTTTTTCATGTACATTTATTATGAAAAATTTCAAGCATACAACAAAATAGGGAGAATAGTTAATTTGCTTTTAAAATTTCATATTTTCCCTTATATTTCAGAACTCAAATGGCTTAGCCAAGTTCCATAATGGGATAAACAAATGATTTGGGTCTCTCTATTTTAGGATAGTGTAATTTTCATCCTTCCTCTCC
This sequence comes from Plecturocebus donacophilus, assembly GCA_004027715.1. NCBI lineage: Eukaryota > Metazoa > Chordata > Mammalia > Primates > Pitheciidae > Plecturocebus > Plecturocebus donacophilus. The sequence continues at coordinate 5,362 of PVKP010016199.1, read as the reverse complement.
TTTCCTTTCCTCACACCTTCACTTCTTCCTTCCCTCTGATATGTTTTCTGGATATAAATTTTTAGATCACTCAACTGAGAAATAGAACATCCCGTGAATTTCTATAATGTTAAAGGTAGTGAGACAATAAAATGAATTTCTCACTCCTGTCCTTCCAAATTGTTTGTGTGTGTATATATGTGTGTGTATAGTTAACAGCAAGTACAAAATATATATTACAAAAGTGGACGAGATAAATGGGTAACTATGTACTCAGAAACTAATTTTAAAATGTCTATTAAAAGGTGATTTTGCTTCCTTACCATTTTGAAGACTACTTCCAGTGGAGATAAGCAAATTAAAATCCACATTACTTTAGCACTAAGGAGTTCAGATCATATCAGAATGAAAAAAAAACATTGTGTCTTTGAGGGGTCCATTAAAAGAGTTTTTAATATGTTTTTAAACATATACATTTAAGAAGTACAAATGCACCATGGGAAATATAAATCAGACTTTTAATAAATTAAAGATAATTTAGTTAAAATGTAATTTTTCCATCTAGGAAATAAAAAAGACTTTTTTTTTGTCCAGAAACCAAAAAAGAAAAAGAAAAAGACACAGACATCAAACAGACTTCAATCTTCTTTTATTATATCTATTACTAAGAAATGCACAAAGAAATATTGTTTTCACTTTTCTTATAGTAAGAACTTTTCTACTAAGATAACAAGCATACCTCGACACAAACACTAACTATGTTAGCAAGGTCAGCAGCAAGTTATATGATAAACTTTTTGTGGGTAATAAATAGTTTTAATTTTAAGTGGCCAGTTCCTTTTAGAATATTAGAGTGAATCTTTTGGAGTTTTGATGGGGGGAGGCTGCAGAGGACAGAGTGATGAGTAAGCAGCTACTACTGTTATTTCCCGCTGATCAGCGCAATGCCCAGCAGAACTGTGATTTTCGAGTTTTAAATTACATTCCACCCAAGTTGGTTTAGATGCTAGGTCAGTACAGAAATATACATGGGTAACTATGTTCCTTCTTAGCATTCCTGAGATGCTTTGTTCGTTAATATTCAGTTCACATAGTGAAGCCCATCTTTTCAAAGGCTTTTCACACAACATATACATTTTTCCTTCAAATTATTTTCATTTTCTGTTAAACTTTGCTGAGGACGTTGACGTTTCATGCTATTCAGCCAGTTACTCATTCAAACATTCGTTTTGTCCACACTGGTTCAGTGACTCTTGCCATCGCTACTAACACAGTTACTATTCTGGCTTGTGCTTACATCGAACCATTAATCCTTGCCCCCTTCCATCTGTAGTAAAGCAAAAGCATTTGCCAAATCATTTTAACAACCAAATTGCAGATCATAAAGATAGGAAACAAATATTAAGGCAATATTTGTTTGAGAGCAGCAAAGAATTTGATGTTACATCGTTGCTAGGCAAAGGCAAGATAGGGCAGTGAGAAGAAGATAATGTGTGGTAAAGCCTTTTTAAAGAGCATCTCTGGAAACATTAGATAAAATCATTTTGCATTTAGGACATCCTAGTTTCAGCTTATCATTTTATAGTGTCCTGTTCTAATGTTGATGACTGAGGCTGCAAGTTAATTAAATGAAAATACAATTCTTTGCAGTCGTTAGTGAAAAATAAAACTATTACTTTAAATGACATTTTAAAACCCTATGTTTGCTTTGCCTATAGATTTATATTTAATATATAGTTCCTCCTCAGTCTTTTTGTTATGAAGACAGGTTTTAATTCATTGTTTGTCCCAGACTCTTTAACTCTACGATTGTTATTTAAACGAACTCTGAACTTTTTGAATCAAGAATTCAGGATTTTTTTTTTTTTAATTCCTAGCCTCTTTTGTCTAACAAAGCAAGGACAGTGCCCTCATTCTCAGCCTCACCCTTATCAGAACTCCTTCTCTCGCCCAGCACTAGCAAGTATTAAAAACATATTATTTTCTTAGTAGCTTACTATGTAAACTACCTATTATAACTATTATAATCCATGCCTGCTTTATTTTAAGGCTTTACTGAATGCAACAAGCAGAGTCAATCTGTAGCATGATTATTTTGTTATAAGAATACCTATTAATTACTAAGTATGTGCTATATCTCCTCTTAGGAACTGATAGCATTTTAACCAAACTTTACCATTAGCAGGTCCATAAATAGGTAATGATGGCAATACATTTTGTAAAATTATAAAGATCATTTTTTCAGGATTTATTTCTTTATAAAGAATAGCAATATGCTGTCACTTCCAAAATGAGAAAATCCAATAATCTACAACATCTTTCCTGAAAAAAAAAAAAACACAAAAAATTTAGGACCTCAAATGTTTCTTGAATTGCATGAGTTCAACTACTGGATATCCATCCAGGGAAAACCACCAAAGAGGGGTGTGTTCCTATTTGATATATATAGTACTCTGCATAACACTCATCATTGAGGGATGACTATTTTTTTAAAAGACATTTTTAAAACCCCAGCCCTGAGTACATAGTAGAAGGTCAATCTAATTAATCAAACAAATAAACATAAACCTTATTATCTTCATCTTAGTTATGAGGCAATAGATAATTTATCATCACTTTTAATCATTTTGACAGAAGGCATAGCTCACCATTCACGGCCAGTACAGAATACAATATTTTATCAGTCTTCCATCCCCCTATATTTTTAGCAGCTTGATTTCTCTCCAAGTAAGTTAACCTGACATTATTTTATACATTAACATAATATTGAACTTAACTAGTATTAACTGCTATTCATCAGTACAGTTAAGTATTATTTGATGAGACTTTAAGAGTTTATATTCACTTAACATTTTTATCACTCCCTATCTTTTCTACACAAAGGAAAATAAAACTTTCAGCTGAAAGAAGTTCCAATAGTCTCACAATTCAAGGGAAGAGACACCGTTTCATTCAAATTAAGCATGGACAACCTGTGCAAAAAGTGAAACAGGAAGGTTCAACAACATGTGAAACAACCTCAGATTATTCACAACACAATGGTATAAGAATAAAAACTAGGCCACTTAAAATGTGATAAATTTAAACTGGAAGCATTCCAGCCTGTCTGTAAAGAGCAAATAATAAGAGAGGGAAAAAATGGATAGAAAATTGCTCAATGAAAAACAAATATGCAATTGGGACTCAAATTGTGCTTCTAAACAGATAAATCTTGCTCTAGGTCTGTTTTCTCCAGTTAGCCTTTATCATGTTATCATTTCTTTATTCTGAGCAATCAGTTTGTATCACTTTCAATATGTCGGTTTATACCCTAATCCAAATAAAAAGTGCTGTATGTTATTTCAACTATCTCGAGAGTTTATTATCCAATTAACAAGCTATCCACGTATTTCAGATATGCTTTGAAAATTCTATTTTTTGTTTCATATGAATTTTTGTCAACGTGAAAGGTAAATTACAAGTTCAGCTTCAGATAGGGATCTACTCTAATGCATTGTACCAGATTCATGGAGTTGTCCTTATTGTAGAGTTATTGTAGAGGTTTTGTTTGCTTGTTTGTTTTTTGAGACAGGGTCTTGCTCTATTGTCCAGCCAAGAGTGCAGTGGCATAATAACAGCTTCAACCTCTTGGGCTTAAGTGATCCTCTCACTTCAGCCTCCCAAGTAGCTGGGACCACAGGTGCACACCATCACACTTGGCTAATTTTTGTATTTTGTTGTTGCTGAGACAGGGTTTTGCCATGTTGCCCAGGCTGGTCTCAAGGTCCTGAGCTGAAGCAATCTGTCTGCCTCAGGCTCCTAAAGTGCTAGGATTAAAGACATGAGTCACCACACCTTATTATTTATTGGGCAAGAACTATAGGTTCAGCTATTAATCAAATATTTTTGCTAGTGGGGCTGGTTTGCAGGACTGGTCAGTGAGAAGGGCAAAGGAATGGAAACTACCACCTTCAGAAGACCATGAAGGTTGATGAAAATGGTGTGGGTGGGCAATGAGTGCTCTGCATTTTTAAAGCAACAATACACACTGGGGACTACTAGAGCAGGGAGGGAAGAGGAGATGTGTCAAGTAGTAAGTCAGATGCAACTAAATGTCGATTCTTGCCAAGCAAGGGCTCTGATACACAAACATGTTAATAATTTTACAGTGGAATCCTGGGCCTGGCTTATACTGGCTCAAGAAATTGTAAAATTTTCAAAATTTTGCAAGCCGGTTGTTAAACCATTGATAGCTTAAAATCAACGGCAGTTGGAGTGGGAGTATATGTACTATGGGAAGCAGCAAACAATGCAAATCCCATATGCACCCCATCTCACCCCAAGAGAACTAGTTAAACATTTTTCAGCACAGCACTGTTTCTTCATCTTATTTTCTTGAGTGCTAACACTTGTAGGTGGTGGCAAGTCACTCAAAGCTTTTAGTAAAGCGAGATGTCGAAATAGGACAAATCAGGAGGGATTCATACTTTCTCAAATACAGCTGAGGAAGTTCTGAGGTGCTGGGGTTCTCTCTTAGCAAGTCTAGTCCGTCTTCTGATTCTCATCATTATAGGGTAAGAATGCAGGTGAATGTTTTCTGGTTCATTTAACGTGTCAGTTGGCAAAAAAATTCTGAAACTAAGGATAGCACTTAATTTTTGTGGCTATGACTTCAGTTGCTAAACCTTTAAATGCTTGTCTTCTATATAAAAATCAACAGTTGATGTTAAAGAAATTAGGAGCCCGGAGAGATCCAAGATGGCCGACTAGCAACAGCTCAGGAATGTAGCTCCCAGTGAAAGCGCAGAGAACGAGTGGACGCCGCACTTTCCGACGAGTTTTTGTTGCCCACAGACCGGGAGATTCCCGGCGGAGAAGCCACGCGGGTCGCCGGCGTGACTCTTTTGGCCGGCTCGGCTCTTTTGCCGGCGCCCAGCGCGGCGCTTCCCGGTGCGGAGTGTGCGGGACGGACGGGCTCGGCTGGTCCCATCCCCACAAGGAAAACAGCAATTGGAAGCGCTGAGGACTGAGAGTTTCACAGCGGGTGCAGCGAACCCGGGAAGGTCCGGCTCTGTGGGGAACAGGCGTCCGCCAAAGGAAAACTAAGAAACAGAAAAACTTCATCACCGGGCGGAGAGAGATCCAAAATGGCCGCGTAGCAGCAGCTCGGGATTGTGGCTCGTGGTGAGGGTGCAGAGAGCAAGTGGACGCCGCAATTGCAGACGAATATTTGATGCCCACGGACTGGGAGATTCCCGGCGAGGGAGCCTCGCAGGTCGCCAGCGCGACTCTTTTGGCCGGCGCGGCACTTCTCGGTGCGGAGCCTGCGGGCTCAGCTGGTCCCATCCCCACAAGGAGAACAACAATTGGAAGTGCTGAGGACTGAGAAGCACAGCTGAACCCG
>PVKP010016198.1:0-48717 GCA_004027715.1 Plecturocebus donacophilus | reverse complement strand
TTTTTTTTTTTTTAGTAGAGATGGAATTTCGTTATGTTGGCCAGGATGATCTTAATCTCTTGACCTCATGATCTGCCCACCTTGGCCTCCCAAAGTGCTGGGATTACAAGTGTGAGCCATGGTGCCCAGCCCTGACCACGTTTTTAAGCAACAATTTCGCCTGAGTCTAAACTGATTCCGTTTTGAGAAGTGGGCAAGGAATTGTTCAATTGGGAATGTCTTAATTTCTCTCCTTTAGTTTTGAGAATTTTTCTCTGTTTATAGAATTCTTGATTGACAGTCTATTTTCTAGCACTTGGGATATGGCTTCCCACTGTACGCTCTCCTCCATGACTTCTGATGAGAAATCCATGTTAATCTTACTGAGGATCCCTTTCATATGATGAGTTGCTTCTCTTTGCTACTTTCAAGATTTTATCTTTGTCTTTTGACATTTTGATTATGATATGTCTAGTGTGAATTTCTTTGAGTTTATACTATTTGGAGTTCATTATGCTTCTTGGACGTTTAGAATACTAGTTTTTATCAAATTTGGGGAGTTTTTGGTCATTGTTTTTTAAAATTCTGTTTCAGCCCCGTTTTCTCTCAACTCTCGATCTTGGACTCCCATTCTGTGTATGTTAGTATGCTGATGGCACCCCATAGGTTTCTGAGGCTCTATTTATTTTTCTTCTTTAATTTTTCTTTCTCTTTCTCAAGCCGGGTAATCTCAACTGACCATTTTTCAAGTTTGCTAATTCTTTCTTCTGTCAGTTTAATTCAGTTATTGTGCTTCTCTAGTAAATTTTAAATATGTTATTGTACTTTTTAACTTCATAATTTTTATATTTTAATAAATTATATTTCTACTGATGTTCTCTATTTGTCAATACATTATTCTCATATGTTTCTTTCATGTTTTTAAAGACATGTTCTTTTTTTTTGCTTTTTTAACATGTTAAAAATAGCTAGTTTTACAGAAGTAGCATTTGACCCAGAAATCCCACACTAGGTATATAACCCAAAGATTATAAATCATTCTACTAAAAAGGCACATGCACACATATGTTTATTGCACCACTATTTACAATAGCAAAGACTTGGAACCAACTCAAATGCCCATCAATGATAGACTGGTTAAAAAAAATGTGGCATATATACACTATGGAATACTACACAGCCATAAAAAAATGAGTTCATGTTTTTGCAGGGATGTGGATGAAGCTGGAAGCCATCATCCTCAGCAAACTAACACAGGAACAGGAAACAAAACACTGTGTGTTCTCACTCATAAGTGAGAGTTGAACAATGAGAACACATGAACACAGAGAGGGGAACATCACACACTGGGACCTGTCAGGGGTAGGGAGCAAGGAGAGGGAGATCATTAGGACAAATACCTAATGCATGTGGGGCTTAAAACCTAGATGATGGGTTGATAGATGCAGCAAAACACCGTGGCATATATATATCTATGTAGCAAACCTGCAAGTGCAGCACACATATCCCAGAACTTAAAGTAAAATTAAAAATCAAAAATCTGGTTTAAAATGTTTGTCTAGAAAATTCAAAGTCTAAATTTGCTCAAGAAGTTTCCATTGACTGCCTTTTTTTTCCCTCTATGGGCAATAGTTTTCTTGTTTCATTGTATCTACCTTACATTTTTGGTTAAATCTGGACATTTAAAATATATAAAGTAGCAACTCTGGAAATCAGATTCTCCCTGCTTCTTCGGGGTTTATTGCTGGTGTTGTTGTTTGCTGCTGTTATTCTGTTGCCATTGCTTTGTTTAGTCACTTCAGGGTTTACTTTACTGTTGCTGCTGTTTGCTGCTATTATTCCACTGCAGTTGCTTTGCTTGGTCACTTTTCTGAATTTATATTTTGAAGTCTGCTTTCTTAGTTATGTGTGACCAGTAAAGCCTCTGCTCGGTTAGCTTAGTGGTCGGCTAATGATGATTTATCCAAATTCCTGGAATCAATGTCTCTGAGCCTTGCTATGGGTTTCTCTGTGTGTGCTGGCACGTCTCAGGCAGACAGTTTACAACTCTTATCTTAGCCTTAACTTTCTTGTTGCAAAGAGCCTTAAAGTCAGCCAGGGATGATAATTTAAGGCCTTTTCTGGTGTTTCCTGAGCATACACGTAGCTCTATGCAAGTTCATGGCCTCCCAGAATCCCTGAAATATGTTGAAGCTTTTCAAATTATTTTATGGATCTCTAATTCACAAACTGTTCTTTTAAGAACTTTTGGGTCAGCTTATTTTTTGCCCAGTTGTTATCACTGCCACTGTCAACAGTGATTGTATGCAATTGTGCTGTCTTCTTTTTCCTTCCTTCTTTTTTTTTTTTTTTTTTTTGACAAACACCCTTGAGGAAAAGGCTGTTTGCATTAGGTAAACTCTGAGTCAGGTCAAATAAAGATAAGCCCTACAAATGGAGTTTCCCGGGGAACTTCCAGAGAGATCAAATAATGACATTTTCTTGGAAGTGGGGTTTAAGAGGAGAGGAGAGAGGAGAGCCAAACACATTGTGCCCCTTCCAGTGGTTGCTATCTCTAGGTTTTCACTATGATTGCGAAGCTGCTGGTTTTCAAGGCTCCCACAGAACTGAGGAGAGGGGAATGGGAATAGGGTAAGTTAAAATACCAGGACTTACTTTTTCTTAGCAAGATTCAGTTATTTTTTCAAACAAGTGCTCACTGGATTATTCCAAGTCTTTGATTAATTGTCACAGTCCCGAAAAAGTTTAATTTGCAGTTTTTGGCGAATGTTCTCACTGATTTTTTTAATAAATAAAAATATTTTCAGAGCTTTGTACTTCACCATCCTCACTGATATCACTCAGTGTTCTCCCAGTTTTCTTTTTTTCTCAATGGCTGCCCATTTTTTCTGCCCCTCAGCAGGCATTGTATTACTAAGTCTCCTTGACCTGTGCTCAGATTTTGGTGACAATTATGGAAATGGAGTACTTCTGTTTTCTAGTGATTAAGTGACCCCTCCTGGCCTCTATTAAACAAAGGCTGGCACATAGTATATCCTCAGTAAGTAGTAGCTGTAATTATTAGTGGTCATCCCTCATCCCCAGGAACTGACCTGATATGCTATGAAATAAATATAATATTAGTCTTAGAAGAGAAATATGTCTACTTCTGGCCAAGAAATGTACAAACCTGCTTCTGCCTACATCAATCTGTTTCTCCTAATTTAATGGAGGTCATGATCCTCCTTTCTTCTCAGACCATTATCTTCACTTGTACCTTGGATCTCATTCCAGAGGCTTATAAGTGCTCTGCTTTATTGATTATTCACCTTGTCTTCTTATCTGCTAAGTCTGCCTTATTACTGCCTCAGTCTCATCATAATTTAAACATGCTCAGTGTCTGCTCCAAACTCCACGTGGCCTCTGGGTCTATTATTTGATCTCATCCACAAAACGAATTTCTACACTTGCTATGTACTCTGTCCACCTTCTTCTCATTTCTATCATATTACACTCTACCTTCTATGCCTCATCTCATCTAAAGCTGCTGTTTAGGTCACCAATTACTTCCAAGTCATGAAATCCAGTGGATGCTTCTCACCTGACATATTTCCCTCTCAGCAGCACTGTATACTTCTGACCACTTCCTCCTTTTAGAAACAATTTTTCCTCCTTGGCTTTGTCACTCACGTTTTCCTACATTTGTTTCTCTGTCAGCTCCTTCTAAAATGACTTGTCATGTTCATCCCCTTCTGCCAGACGATTTAATATTGGTGGTCCTCAGCTTTCATTTTAAGGCCCTTTCTTTCTTCTAAATCTATATTTAGGCAATCTCATTACTCCTATATCTTCAATTACTGTTTTCATGCATATGACTTTTACATTTACATGTCTAGACCAGAGATCTCTTCTGAACTTCAAACCACATATTCAAATGTGTGCTATAGACCTTCCATCGTATATCCCAAATATCGCTTGAAATTTACCATTTCTTATACAATAGTTGTAATCTTCCTTATCTTTTTCCTCCACTGTTCATATCTAAGCAAAGCGTCTCATCTCTTTAAATACCTAAGTGAGAGCCTTGGCAGTATCTTTGACTTCCCTGACTCTCTCACCTCCACATTCATTAATCCAATATCAAATGTGTTGGCTCTATCTCCTAAACTTTTCATTCTTTTTCTTGCCTGCAACCATCCTAGTCCAAGCTATTAATATTTTTCTCTTAAGCTACTCCTGTGATTTCTTAATTTGTCTACTCCATCCATTTCTGATTTGTGATTGTCTTTATTCACTACAACACAAGACAGAGTGATATTTACAAACATCAAATCTGGTGATGACACTCTGTAGACTAGATTAAGGACTTGTATTTAATGCTTGCATAACAATAGATAACTCTCCTTTCTAACATTCAAAACATTTGTCCTTATGCTTTCTAAGTGTCTTTCTCTACTAGATGTGACATCTATTGGGACAGGGCCTGCTTCTCACAAATGTGTCTCCATTGTCATGCTTAGACAATGTGTTTGAAAATTACACAGCATTTGGTAGTCTTTGGAAGAGCAATTAGAAACCATTTGATATTTTTTAGAAGAACCAATGCCTGAATGAATGTGTAAATATATCTGCAGACTAAAGCTAGCATTTAACCTACTATCTGGCTTTGGCTTTCTGTACACAATTCTTGGTATTTTTCTACAGCTAGATAGTCAAGATATGCCAAAGTTTTGCCAAAGACTCTAACCTTTGAAACTGTCATGCTTATTTTCTTTACCATTGTAGTAGATTGGTATATTGCCCCAACTCTTCACTATCTTATTATAAATTATTCACTTTTTCCATGGAGCTTTGAAGTACCCTCTCACTGTAGGCACAGCTCCATATTGGGCTTGGCTATGTGACTTGTGTCATTGTGTGAGATGTGACACAAACTGCAGGCTTAAATATGCTGATGCTATTTTGCCTTGTTTTCTTGTGCTTTTGGCATTCCCCATGAGAAGAACATGCTCCAGGTTTGCCCAAGGACAAGGTAGAGATGAATGACACAGATTGGAAATCCGTGTGCAGCTTAGAGCCAAGCCCAGCTGACCCATAGCCTAAATGGAACCATCATAATCAACCTGCAAAAACATAAGGGAGAAAAATAAATGCTTGCTGTTATAAGCCACTGGATTTGGGTGTGCTTTGTTACAAAAGGTTATTACAGCAATGATCAATGAAAATGATCACCAGTTAAGAAACACAGCAATGTTCTTATGTCACATATTTTAATCTGGAAAAGTTGTTATGAGACTTTTGTACTACTTTTGGTTTTTCAAGCATTTATCTACATTGTCACTCTTTGGAAGTCAGGGACAATATTATTTGAAAGATGAAATTAAAATAAATACAGGACATCAAATCAAAGCCCAATAAAATGTCCTGACAATAAAGTATGAACTTGTCCTACTTTCTTTTTATGTCCATTCTGCTTCTTATTTCAGTATGGATGATAATTACCAGTAATTTCCTTCCTTCCTTTGCAGTGGCAATCTCAGTTACTTACGTAACAAAGAAAGTTAGAACTCTATTTGGACATGAATTCTCAAAGGGCTTTTCAGGTCTGATAAGGTCTGATCCTCTAATTAATTAGTGTACCTGTAAAACATCAATACTAGATTTGAGAATAATGTTGCAAATTTCTTTTCTATTTATGCTTGCTATTTAGAACTTAGATTCCCCCTTAGATTTGATTTACAATTATTTGCCAAATCTGTTTGAGAAAAATGGGCATGTTTCTTGACTGAACCCCTAGCTAAAAATGAAGTAGTGTAAAATGAGAATTATAAAACTTCAGCTGCATTAAGAAAAAATGATATAGAAAAATGTATCTGTTTCAGTAAAAAGTATTTTATCATCAAACTATTTTTTGCCTCTTTTGAAATATTGCTTTATTCTGTTTTACACAAGCTTTTTAGGCTGAGAAGCCTTTATTAAACTAAAATAAATAGAGGATATGCAAAAAGAACTTTGGTATGATACACAAAAGATGACAAATTGTAATCATCTGTCATGATACAAGATGGTGGTGAAAACTGGGTGGAATTTGGTCAAGGGTTGGAAGGACACACACACACACACACACACACACACACACACACACAAACATACTCCTTCTTCTTATTCTTTTTTTTTTTTTTTTTTTTTCCGAGTCAGAGTCTCGCTCTGTCACCAGGCTGGAGTGCAGTGGCATGATTTTGGCTCACTGCAACCTCCACCTCCCAGGTTCAGGTGATTTTCCTGCCTCAGCCTCCCAAGTAGCTAGGACTACAGGCACAGGCCACCACACCCATCTAATTTTTATATTTTTAGTAGAGACAGGGTTTCACCATGTTGGCCAGCATGGTCTTGATCTCTTGACCTTGTGATTCGCCTGCCTCAGTCTTCCAAAGTGCTGGGATTACAAGCATGAGCTACTGTGCCCAGCCAAAATGTACTCCTTCTTTAAAAGGTATATACCATTTAACATAATTTTTATGACTTAAAATAGAAACTAACTTAAGTAGCCCAGGCAGACTTACATAGCTTTGCATAAATTACATAATGCTACATCCTTAGTATAACAGTATAATACATGCTTAATTACATAGTGCTACATGCTTACTACTTTACAATCGTTAGTACATGTTATCTGAGGTAGTGCTTTTCAGCTGAGGTGAAATCTTTACCCTCAAAGCCACACCTGATGTATGTCTGTTCTGACTTTGCTGATTATAGCTATTGGTTCATTTAAGGTTATGGTAGAATTAATTGTAAGTCCTGTGCTATTATTATTGGGGAAGAGAACTAGAAAGGAAATAAAGCATTTGTATACTTAATTTTATTGGCAAGCTACTGTTGTGTTACTATTTTCATGAAGGGAAGAAATACAAATATAAATTGTATTGGAATTCTATATTCAGTGAAATCCTTCCAATCATTGTTAAATAGCTTCTTTCTTTCTTTTTTTTTTATTGTACTTTAGGTCTGGGGTACATGTGCAGATCACACAGGATTGTTGCATAGGTACCCACATGGCAATGTGGTTTGCTGCCTCCATCCCCCCATCGCCTACATCTGGCATTTCTCCCCATGTTATCCCTCCCCGACCTCCCCACCCCCACACTGTCCCTCCCTTGCCCCCGCAAGTGTGTGATGCTCCCCTTCCTGTGTCCATGTGTTCTCATTGTTCAACACCCGCCTGTTTCTTAGTGGCTTGACATCTTCTGTTTGTGTGCTTTTTTTCCATTTAGTAAAAGAAAGCTTTCAGAAAGTCCAGTTCCAGAAAACATTGTAAAATGGAAATATGAATTTTCAACAAGCAGGCAGAAACATAAATGTTTAATTCAGTTTCCAGCTCTCAACATTTTAAGAACATATTTTGAACTTTATTTACATGTGAGCAGGTGGAAATTGTTGTGCCGGGGGGTGGTGGATGCCTCTGTAATTTATAATAAGAGAGTGAAGAATTGGGCAAATATTTCAATCTACTACAGTGGTAATGAAAAAAGCATGATAGTGAAAATTAATAAACTAACGTGTGCAAAGTGCTCTCTCTCTGTGTTAATTGCCATTGATTATGAGCTAAGGTTTTATATATATATATATATATATATATATATATGTATATATATTTTCTGCTTCTGGCGTACTGCCTTTCATTTCTTTCTTATGATCTTGAAGGCCTTCCTCTCTAACAACCTTATCCAATTAATTTTGTTATTACATGGAAGATCCACTTGCATGAGATTAATTTTTTAAGTGACTTAGAAGATTAATTTGGAAGAACAGAAGATACTACTTTTCCTGTTGAGTGGGTAGAAAATGAGGTCAGCAATGGAAGTCTTAGCTGACTTAGTTCTGTGCCCTGTGAACCCAAGAGGCTCTATTCTCAAACTCAGGGATCACACTTGCTCACTGCTCTGGAGAAGCATGGGGGCATACATCACTATTAACTCAACTGTGGGGCATCGGCTCAGCCAAAGCAAGACAGCAGCTTGAAGGTCTGCCTTCCTTTTCCATTGCAGTGTCTTTCTTTCCTCAGGCACTCAATTACTTGAATCACAGAATTGACGGTGACTTTTTAATTTAAGAAGGCTATTTGAATGTAGTCTTATGAGCTGCAAGACCTGTGAAGCTCCACGGTAAGCTTCCTAAATTCCATCGAGATTTTGCAACCAATATGCTTAGACATAACCCCAGCATATTTTCCAGGGAGGCCATAAAGATGAGGGAATCTAGTGAAGGTTTCTTGCTGTCTTTGAAATTTCTGCTTTTGACCATTGCCAGGTCAGGTCTGGAAGTTTTCTATAGGACCTAACTTGTTGATAGAATTAATGTTAATATCAATGATTATATTAATGTTTATGTGGGAGATAATACTGCCTATAAACAGAGCCCATAGCAATGTCATAGCGAACTCAGGCTGTCATAAGAAAATATCATACACTAAATGACATAAATAACAAACTCTTAATTCTCACAGTTCTACAGTTTGGGAAACCCAAGATCAAGGTAGCAGCATGGTCATTTTCTGTGAGGGCCTCCTTCCAGGTTGCAAGCTTGCTGATTTCTCATTGTATCCCCATGTGGCTGAAAGAGTGCCAGGTAGATTTCTGACCTCTTATTCTAAGGATACTAATATCATTAATGAGAACTCCATTCTCATGATCTAACTACTTTCCAAAGGCCTCATCTCTAATAACATCACTTTATGATGAAGGTTACAAGATATTAGTTTTTGGGGACACAAACATTCATTCCATTGCTAGCAGAGAAAACAACAACGACCTTTTCAAAATCCCAAAAAGTTCTTTATAAAAGCACACACGACACATAAGCATACACATGCTATAAGGATGATTGATTTCATGAAAATGGGGATAGGAATTCAATAATGGGGACTTCTAGTCAACAACTGGAATGACTAAAATCAATACATCTGCAGCAGTTCATATGGTACAATTTTTCTTTAAGACAGAGTTTTGCTCTTGTCACCCAGGCTGGAGTGCAGTAGTGTGATCTCGGCTCATTGCAACCTCTGCCTCCCAGGTTCAGGCAATTCTCCTGCCTTAGCCTCCTGAGTAGCTGAGACTACAGGCACTCGCCACTACGCCCAGCTAATTTTTGTGTTTTTAGTAGAGACAGGGTTTTGCCATGTTGGCCGGACTGGCCTGGAACTCCTGACCTCAGGTGATCTACCTGCCTTGGCCTCCCAAAGTGCTGGGATTACAGGCATGAGCCACCGTGGCTGGCCCTAATAATACAGTCTTGACCCTGGCAGACTTAATGGTCCTGTCAGGTTGTCTAAACTTTAGACAGGTTTCTTCTTGACCATAGGCCTTGATTTCCCTTTTTCTTAGAGCATTTATTTTAGAAAAAATATAATTATACATACTTTCTCTGTCCTTTTGATATGTAAATCAATTCTCAGCCTTTTCCAAATTTTATAGCCAAGAAAATATTAAGGGCCTGGAAGCCATCTCGGAAGTGTAAACATCAAAGAAGATAGTGCCCCTGTGCCTCTATCTCCATTCTCTGTGAAAGGATAAAAGTCTAATTTTGATGGAAGTCAATTAACAAACACAGATGGTCTAATCACAAAGGAGAAAAGCATTTGCAAATTCAGAAATAGCTCAATGTGTTCAACATGTCCATCAATTAACCTTACCCCTAATGTCCTCTAGTACTTTTCCACACGCTCGTCCCAGCGCTTAAAAACACTCCTGCCTAGTGTTGCAGTAAAGTTGAGTTCAGTTAGTTTCTCCCCTCTGTTGCAGTAGCTTGAATAAAATGTTTAACTTTTTTGGTGAATTTTTTGTTTGAAACTATACATGTTCTGGAGTTGAAGCAACGAAGTTCATAGTGATAGAAAGATTTAGGAAAGACAAAGTAGGCAGAAGAAACATTAAGAAGATTGTAGATGGAGAGTGTGGCATTATATATTCACAACACTAGGAGACAGCTGGCAGTCATGCTTTAAACATAATTCTGATCAGTAAATAAGTTCAAGTTCACTGCCTGGAATATAATAACTAATAGGAAAAGACAGAATTGTTCCCAGTTGTGGGTAATATGTTGCTCCATTTCCTCAAAGTTCCTTTGTCTCAAACTCCTAAGCTCAGGTGATCCACGTGCCTTGGCCTCCCAGAGTCTTAGGATTATAGGTGTCAGCCACCACGCCTGGCCCCAGCCTGAAGATTTCTTAAAGAGCTGAAAGTAGATCCATCATTAGATCCAGCAATCTCACTACTGGGCATCTACTCAAAGGAAATGAAGTCACTATATCAAAAAGACACCTGCACATGTATGTTTATCACAGCACGATTTACAGTTACAAAGATATGGAATCAGCCTAAGTACCCATTGACCAATGAGTGGATTTAAAAAAAAGTGGAATACATACATGATGGAATATTATTCAGCCATAAAAATGAAATAAGCCAGGCATGGTGGCTCATGCCTGTAATCCCAGGACTTTGGGAGTTTGAGGTGTGTGGATCACCGGAGATCAGGAGTTCGAGACAAGCCTGGCCAATGTGGTGAAACCCCATCTCTACTAATAATATATATATTTAAAAAAGGAAAGAAAATACTGTATATTAAAAGATGGTTTCAAGAGGAGAACTGCTAAAGACTTAAAAATACTTGAAAGAACCGTAGTCTCCCTTCTTCATGACAGAGTATTTTTATAAAATTACCACTTGCAAAATATGGCTACTATAAAAATGCCACATTTGGATCAGGAGAATGTAGATATTATAGGACATAGAACTAGAAAAATAAAAAGCCAGCTGCCTATTTATTAACCTCTTAGGTTCACATCAAGATATTATTTAGTGGTAGAAAGAAATATAAATAAGCAAATAGTTTAATGCCATATCAGAAATGATCTAGGAGCCTATGGAGGAAACCTATATTCTAATAGTCCACCATGCCCTTCCTGCTACTGTTGAAACTAAGCCACTCACCCACACAGATGTTGAGAAAGCTATTGCAGGTAGCTTCATACATTCTTTCATTTAGCAAATATTTATTGAGCACCTATTATGTGCCAGGATTGTTTGAAGTGTTGGGGATACAGTGGAGACCAAAGAAGACAAAGTCCGTTGCTGTCTAGTGTGGCAGATAAATGATAAGCAAATACAAACTAGAATTATAATATGTGCTATGAAGAAAACTACAGCAGGACAAGGGTGATGGGTAACGAAGGGAAGGATGCAGTGTAGATACAGTGGTCATGGCAGGCCTCTCTGATAAGGAGCCACCTGAACATAGAGCTGAAGAAAGTGGCCTGGAAAAAACCTGAAGGGAGAGTGCACTTCTTGAGCCAGAGGATCCTACCATTTTACAGGAAGAGCAAAAGGCCAATGAGACGTGGGAATAGTGATCCAGGGAGAATAGAAGGAGAAGCAGTAAGATGGGTCACAGCAGTAGTCAGGGGCCAACTCAAACAGGCCTTGGGGGCAAGGCAAGAGTTGAGAATTTTATTCTCAGTGTGATGAGGAGCCTTAGAGAATTGAGAGTAGTGTGCTCTGAACCAATTAATATTTTTGAAAGATAACACTGGCTGAAGAAGGTAACAGAGGAGTCTGGAGGAAGGTACTGAAGTCACCCAGGTAATAGGTGATGGTGGCTCATAGCATTTCTCAATCTCAGCACTGTTGATATTTGAGGCCAGATCATTTTTCTTCTAGGAGGCCATTCTGTTTATCATAGAATGTTCAGTAGCATCATTGGCTTCATCAATTAGTAGAGAGCCTCATAGATGTCAGCATCGCAGCACTTATAAAGAGAAGAAAGTATCTTCAGACATTGCCAAATATGCCTTAGGAGGCAAAATCATTCCCAGTGAAAGCCACTGGCTGAGACCAAGATTGCAATGGTAGAGGTGATGATGAGAGGCTTTAAGGCAGAGCTAACTTTATGTGCTAGCCAGTTGAGTGTGGACTACAACAGATAGGAGTCAAGGATGATTCCAAAGGAAGCGCTTTGCAGCTGAGAGAAAGACTGAAGGAGCTGGTAGTCAGAAGCTGTCTGCTGATAGGTAGACAAAGGTTTTTCCTTGAAAAGGAATCTGGGAGGCACATCCCCGTTTCCATCTCAGCACTATCCCAGGACAATCCAACAGCCTTCTATTGGCTATATCTGTTTTGCATTTTTAGCTCTGTGACTCCTACCAGTACTTACCCTCATCTTTTCCCTTCTGTGTCTTATTTATGTAGTTGCATTTGGTAATTTATATCTATTGGTATAGGAAAAAAAGTTTGAACTCCCTGGAATATATCCCCAAATTTAAATTTCATCCTCATTCTCAGACATGAAATTTTGTTGTTTTCTCTTTGGTCTCCACCACAAAATCCAAAAGCAAGAAATTTTTTGCTTCTACTTTTCATCCTAATACTCCAAGTCTGTTAGCCAGACCCATAGAAAGGTGACAAAATCAGATACACCTTGAGATGGTATAGAGGAGAAGAAAGACAGTATGGATTTTACCAGGTTAAGAAACAGTCTTTTCAGGTATTTTCAATAGATTCAGAAGCATGGGCCATGATATGAGAGTGTGTGACACACTTGATTGGGATTTCTGATTAGTAAGGGGTGGTTAGAGTCTTGGATTTGTGATTAGAGACAGCAATAGATTAGTCTGTCATAACATTGGTTTGTGAATGGCCTTGGGTCCTCTGCTAAATTCCACAGAGTCAGGGAATGTATCTGCAATTGGGGATTACATTTCTTTCTGCATTTTAGAGACATAACTCTGATAGAGGCATACGGTTTGTTGGGAGCAGAAGAATGCATTGGTAGTTTACATGTTTGTTTGTTTGTTTTTACCAGACAAGAAGTGAGGGATAGTAATGCTGTATCACACAAATACCTCACTATGGACTTATGCCCAGCCTTCCCAAATGAGTCCCCTTTCTAATCTGCTTCATCCGTCTTTGGTCCATGTTAAAACAAATGTCAGTGAAAGTTCAGTGAAACATGAAGCAAAGTGGCATGCATTGACTGGACAGTCACTTAGTGTTCAATTGCTTGCTCAAACCTAAAACAGTCAATTGTTTTCAGATGTCAAAATATTTTATTCTTACAGAAGACAGGAAAATATAAATGTGCCTTTTTGCTGTAGCTTTTAGATATTACAATGCAATTATGGAACAGCCTATTTAATATTTTTTCACACAAGTTCACATGTGCTGTTTGTGACTCCCTCCTGACTCATTATCTAGTAGTAAGTTCAATAATAATATTTAAATTTTATTGAATACTTCATTGCCAAATGCCTTATGTATGTCATTTCAGTTAATTTTCACAAAAGTATGAAGTAGGTTTTATACTTATCTCCAGTTCAGATGAGGACATTAAGACTCAGAAGGGTGGCCGGGCATGGTGGCTCACACCTGAAATCCCAGAACTTTGGGCTCACACCTGAAATCCCAGAACCTGGGAGGCCAAGGCTGGGAGATCACTTGAGGTGAGGGGTTCGAGATCAGCCTGGCTAACATGGTGAAACTTCATCTCTACTAAAAATACAGAAATGGGCCAGGTGTGGTGGCACACGCCTATAATCCTAGATACTTGGGAGTCTGAGGTGGGAGGATCACTTGAACCGGGGAGGCGGAGGTTGCAATGAGTTGAGATTGCACCACTGCACTCAAGCAGTGATGACAGAGTGAAACTCCATCTCAAAAACAGAAAAACAAAAAATGCAGAAGGGCTAAGTAGTCACTTTCAAGGTCACGTGGCAGGTGAGTAGCAGACCAAGATTGAAGTCCACGTCTACCCTATCCAGAAACACAGCTCTTAACCACCTGTTTTCCATGTCGGCTGCACACTTTGCTTACTTGGAGATGAGCTATGAAGAAGAATAAAAAGGAAGAGGGATTTCTGTTGGAGGAAAGAGGGTTATCTGAGGAAGAGCTAGGATTCAGCACTGTTGGAGGTCACCTTGATTAACTGGATAAATCCTGGTACCATTTACAGAGAAAGAGAATGTTGACAGAGTAGTTGGATATGTTGGGCATGTATTTATGTAACTAAAATTTGTTTTTATTGAACATTTATATTTTGTGCATCTAAATTTCACAGCTTTTAAAGGCATATTCAACATTTTAGTGTTTGTTAAAAGGAATCAAGTTTGAAACTTTTAAGGAAACTACATCCCTCCAGTGTAGTCTGATTTCTATGGCAATGACGTTTCAAGAAGTTATGTTTCTGACCTATGTTCATCCAAACTCAAATTATTCTGTAACAGTTTCATGTTCTTGCTAAGGTGTCCATATTTCTCCCTAAAGCACTAGATAGTTATGCTCTTTCCTGATTGATGTCTTGCCTTTATCAACCAGACTAAGTGGGAGACAAGATAGATTGGAGCAGAGTTCATTCTATAACGAGATAGGGCTCCCTGAGATAGAAACCTTCAGTGCTAAACATTGTCCCAAATTCTGCAACTTTACTCACTTTGGAGAAACACGTTATTAACACTTGAATGAAATGTCTTTAAACATGCATGAAAATTGTAAACACCTATTTGTGCAAAACCCTTTATATAATACATATGAAACAAGATTAAGCATGAAAAATGATTTTACCAAACGCTTTGACTTTTCTCTGGTCATACATTTTCTGGTCTTTGTACTTGTAACCTTCTGACTCCATTCTAAACACACACACACGTGCCGCCCCCCACCCCCACACACGTCTAGATTGTTCTTTATTTGCCTTGTGAACTAGTTATTCTTCAAGCCCTTTAAATAACATGTACTGAATCTAGATGATTTTATCTCCCCTGTCCTTCATCAGGTTACATCTTTCTCCATTTACGATCTGAAAATGTTCTGTATACAGCTCGTGCTGTGTTCTTTGTAGCTTTATAATAATGTTGTACTCATATGTGCATGTTCACTCTTAACTCTCTCATTGGACTATGATACATCAAGGATGGGTCTGTGTCTTAATTTTCCACTTGGAGATGAGCTCTGAAAATTCATTCCCTCCTCAAATGCATTACATGTGAGTCAGTTGTCTGATGCTATTTGCATGTCTGCCCCTTAGCTCCTGAAAGTGGCTATTCAAAAATTAAGAGCAACGTCAGCATATAACCTTCCTTCATTTTATATGTCAGCCCTTATGATTATGTAGGTAGCCTTAAGTGAGACTCATAAACAAGATTTAGATTCCAGGTCCTCTTAGACACTGTCTTCATCTTCTAGCCTTCTCTGTGGTGACTACACTGACAATTAAAAGCAGTAGCTGATAGGGATCACCATGCACTGTCCTTGAACTTCACAATGTTAGGCACAAAATCAAAGTCTGAATGCTGATAGAGCAGTGCTGGAGAACACTGACGGAGGCAGGGGCTAAATGAGGTGGTGTGCTCCTGCTTGCTCCCAAGGACACAAATGTAAATGAATAAAAAAAATCCACTGAAGCCCAGGGATCTGAAGCCCTTATGCCCCCAAATCGCCTGGCATTTCTTTAGAAGAATCAGTCTTCAGCAATATTAATTTTATGATGAATATGTGTTTTATTCCTCCTCTTTTAATTACTATGCTGCACAGATACATGTAGGCTTCCTGAAATATCCATTAGTCAGTCCAGCAATACTTTTCAAAGTGTTCAATTACTGCTACAAGTATAAGCCAAAGGAAAGTTCGGGATGGCCCCTGCAGTGCCTTGTACTCTGTCTTGGGAGCTCCATTAGGGGAAATACAGAACTATTTAACCACCCCCTTTATGATGTTCAACCTAAGAAAGCTCTTTATCTAGAAGACCCAGCTCTCAGCCTCACTATTACAATGCTCTGTATTTCCTACTCCATTTCTTCTATTCCTTTTCATTTCCTCCATCTATGCTTGGACCTCTAGATACAAATGCTCATCTCTCTTCTAGTTAACAGTTTTCCTTTAGTGCTTAAGTTCATCTCTGGATGTGTTCATCCCTAGATCTTTTATGTGCTTTTCCCATGGGTTGCCTTCTGCAGGAGATGGACTTGGCCACACTATTGACATTTGCAGTCACCCTCCACCCTTCTGGTTCTACTTTTCCAGCTCTATGCTCCATAGAAACCACCACCTCCAAGCCCACTATATGATTATTTATTGTGTTTACATTTCATTGTCTGTCTCTCCTCAAGAGAATCTAATGACAGATTTTTGCCTATTTTGTTTACGAATGCATCTCATAAGGAACATAGTAGATATGCAAAAATGGAACCATGAATTAATACTTTGCTTGCATAGGCATTCACATTAGAGCTGACTGCACCTGGAGTCTGTCCCACTGGGAGTCCTCTTCTGCCAGTCAGTGGAGGGATCACTGCTGTTGCTGTCCACCTGGATTCCCTGATCCGGGTCTCAGCACAGTAACCAAGGACCTCAGTATGTGGCTTCTGTCCCTTTGTTTCCTCAACAGTTAATGTAGATTATCTTCAGAGAACAAAAATCATACATTCTCGCTCCCAGTCTTCATTCAATCAAGAATTGGTAGATTAGAAGGATGCTTATGGCACATTTAAGAATCTGTTTTTACCCACCTCCCTGGTAAGACTTTATTCTTTGGAAAAATTTAATAATAGAATACTTGTCTATTCGGTATGGTCAGTTTTCTAAATTTCTAACCTTACTTCATTAAGAAATTTAACTTATTTGAATCTGTAAAATCCCCAGAGGCAACATGACCAGTAAAGATTGCAAGTCAACAGAACAAATTTATGGATCACTTACTACATTCAAGGCACTGAACCAAATGCTGAGGTTTTAAGATAAATAGCACATAAATTGTGTGGTATCATTAATGGCTGAGGGAGTCTTAGGTATAAGTATACATACACATACACAAATGTAAAATTATATTTATATATGCAGATAGATATATGTGCATATGTATAAATGTAATATAATAAAAATACTTGTTTAAGTTTCCCTCCCTACTGAAACATTTTTCATAGGCAACAACTTCAGGTTTTTTGAGTAAATGTAGCCTATTCTCAAGGTCAGCCACTTTTCTGACAAAGAAATGTAATTTGGAAAATTTACTGTTAATTGGTTCCAGTAAAATGTTTGTTTTGAGAAATAAATTTTAGTGTCAGCCTGAGTTACTTTAATACAGTGTTCTCTTCCTTTAAAATGACATCTTCGAAGTTTAGTCACAGAAGCCATGTTTTTATTCAAAACAAACTTACTTCCTTTGCCATGGCATCAATAGCTAATGTTATCAGCGGGCTGGGTTTACGATTCCATGTGTGAAATGCTATTTCACAAGGGATTTTATTGATTTCTAATATGTTGTTTCTGAGTTTTCGCCTCTTCTGTGTTGTTGATGAAGTCTGCCTGAGCCCTTTTTCACTCCCAGCCATGCAATTTCATATGATTATAAACACTGTTTAAACCTCTGTTTCTATGACACAAAATCTCAAGCTTGAAGACAAGATGCGTTTATTTCGGCATGTTCACATTATTACTGGAAGCACAGGAAGTTCTAATGTGATTCTTTTATAGACAAGGAAATCATTCCTTCCCCTTTCCATCCTACCTCATGCGCTGAGCTAGGATTATTCTGTTTCTTTTTTGACTCTCAGAAATTCTGCACAATTCTGTAAGACTGTTTAGCCATCGTGAGAGAAATAAATACGAAAAACACTGTGAAGTTCCTTTGAGGTTTTATTTTCCACACTCTCTGCTACACTGTTTAAAAAGGCACATCTTCTCTTTCTGGCTTCGTTTCCTAGGCCATGACGTTTCTATGTAGAACTCAATGAGGAGAGATGAGAAGGGCTTTTCATGCTCAAGCAGTCATTTTTTACAGCTGGTAAGTCCTTTGGTCTGAGGCTCTTATGGGTGCGGAGAAGAGACACAGCCCATAGTCTCACCAGCGGGGTACACTTCATGTCTAATAGCTTCCAAGTGTCACAGTCCTTGTGAGACCTAAGGCTGTGGCATCAGAAATAACATAGGGAGGCCCCGGGCCTTTGAGATTTGGAATGCAAAATCAGGACATGAGGTTTTGAGTGCTGGGCCAGACATTTTAAATGACACACAATTCTCAACACAATCATATGTGGGAGGTACTGTTATTTTTATGCAGTCCCTAGGAGGGACCAGAGACTTGTGAAAAAAGTGCTCCAAACCACAGAGGTGTTAAATAGCAGCATCAGAACTCAGTCCACTTGACCCCAGGCCTCTTGCTCTTTTCTGAGTCTGTGCAGTATTCCTTAGCCTCACAAACTATAGAACACTACAGCCTCTCTGATTGTTGCCAGACAGCTTGTTCTGATGTTTCATGAGAGTTAACATTTTGGAGCAAATATAATGTGCTTGTGCAATTTAACTTTGTACTGCAAGGGTGGTAGACACAGATCATACTGCCTTTACCCCCGAGGGGCTTAGAATTTAAGAGAGAAGTTAAAATGAGTGCATAAATAATAATAGGAAACACATTACAAGTCATCACACAGGGAAATGAGAATCAAGGAAGTCTTCATAAAAGAAGGAGCATTTGATCTGGATCAGAAAAATATAGAAATAA
The DNA here is from genome assembly GCA_004027715.1 of Plecturocebus donacophilus. NCBI lineage: Eukaryota > Metazoa > Chordata > Mammalia > Primates > Pitheciidae > Plecturocebus > Plecturocebus donacophilus. The sequence continues at coordinate 30,213 of PVKP010016198.1, read as the reverse complement.
TTTTATAGGAAGAAATGAGGGTCTTTTAGTATTCTTCTGGAAGAGATAAAATTATGAAAAAAGAAACACAGCTAGAAAACTTATGGATATGGGGTATGAATATTGACTGGTTTATTTTGGCTGGAATATAGGGCAAGTAAAAGAAAAGACTGGAGATTATTGCCAATGAATTTCTAACAACAGAGCATCTGCTAACAAAGTTTCTCTTGATTTTCCTTGAATCAGAGAGCAAATGATTATATGCAGAGATTGGCTCTGTCTTCAGTTAAGAACAATGGGTTTTAAAGGACTGGAGAAAGGTTTGGGCATTAATTTACCTAGACTGCACTTCCCTTACTCTTAATTCCCCTGGAACTTATTTTGAAGTGGCCCACAGAGGTTAATTAACTTGTCATGGCCATAGTCAGTCAATTGTAGGTTACCATTTGGGGAATGCTCTAAGCTAGAAGGCTTGATGATTATGTACCTACAGGAGTCAGAGGCCCTGAAGGACACAGTGGTGGTGTGGGTAGAGGTGAGGTGAGGAGGAGAGGGAAGTTCAGAGTCAGGTCTTCCACAAAGTAAAAGGTGTAATTCCAGCCTTCTCTTTCTTCACTTCTTCCATCCTTGATGTTCACGTCAAACTATCAGGGACAGTCATTTATCCTCCTATTTATGTCAGCCACTCCTTGGGAAAAAAGTAAAAAACATAGAAAATCTTTAATTTCCAAGGGCAATTATAATTTATACTGATGATTTATGATTCATATACTTTATAATTTTTTCTATTTAAAGAAGCAAGAAGTATGATTGAAAGGTGATTTTTAAGTATGTCACATAACAATTATCCATGTATGTAATCAAATATGTTATATTCACATGTTTACTAGGGGTGAGTTGCTATGAATTGGATTGATTTTCAACTAAAATATAGAAAGCTTTCCCTAAAACAGCTAACAAAGGTAAAACACATTTTGGTTTTTGTGCTTTTTGTGAAAAATGTTTTGTAATTTATTTGATACTACTTTTCCCTTTTCAAACTTGTTTTTAAAATAGTTACAAAAATATTGAACTGATGAAGTATACTTGCTATGTAATAACTGCTATAATTTTAATTACTCAACACTAATGAATACTTACAACATATGATTTAGAGTGTCTATTATTTTCCTATATATGATTATTATGTTTACTGTGAAAACTCATTCTGAGGATAATTAATTCCCTTTAAATTATATATGTGTGTGTGTCTGTATAAATATATGTGTATGAATATATAAATGTTTACATATGTGTATATATACTAATACATATATGTATGTATGTGTGTATATGTATAAATATATATGCATGGGTATGTATATATGTGAGTACGTATATATGTCATCAAACAATACCTTATACTTAAGTGGATTAAGAGAAATTTGAACTAGAAATGTGAAGCTTTCTGGGTTCTAGTCTCAACTGTTCAGTAAGCTTAAAGGAGGAAAGCAACACCACGATGCCTCAGATTCTTCATTTCGTTAAAAATATTGTGCCATGAATATCAACGATCTCTTGAAAAAGTTGACTATTATTGCTGGCTTTATGAGAATACTTGGGGAAGGTGAGGCATAAGAAAAAGTGGGTTTCTGGGGAAATAGCCTGCCATTTTGTGCCCCACAAAGCCTGCTGTAGCAGGTGGAGGTTGCATGGGCATATGCATGTAATACTCAAAAGAGTACCATTGGGGAGCCCTTTCACCGTCTTCTCCAGGCTTGAAGGCCCTAAGACACCTGATTTCTTTTCATCATTCTTCCAGGAGCTGCAGGGTCAGCCTGGCCTGTTGAATACTACAACTCTCCCAATCCCCCATTTCCAAGTTGCCCTGGAAACATATAAATGGGCCTGTAACTTCTTTCTGCAATGTCCTGTGAGTCCATGGATGGATGTAGAAGGAGGAATGTGGCATACAAGAGTTACTAGGGCCAACTAAAGCTGTTATGTTGTCTTTTCTTTGAACTTGCCAATCGCTGGGAGTTTTTCAGTGCCTATGTTATAACCAGCAGTATCCTCCCATGAGGTATTGAAGAATGTTCAGACATGAGTTATTCTCCATGAACTTGCCATTCATTTGGAACAATAAGATTAGTCAAAAAGATATAATACAATATTAATTTTAAAACTATACATGCATTATGAAAAAGGTATGGCCGTTCCCACTCTTAACTCTTTCATATATCATATCTAAATTAACACTCGCCAATCCTATGAGGAAGAATCATTTCACAGATGCTGAGACTCACCCTTAGCGATGTTAGCTAACCTTCCTGATGTTTGTCAGGAAGTGAGCAGGAAAGCCGGAACAGCACACCAGTCTATATAACTCTACACTCATTTTCTTTTTATCAGAAATAAAATTACTGATAAAATTTCGGGGGCAAAATAGCATGTCATTTTCTGTGGTAGTCTTAATGAATTTCTGAAGATGTTGCTGATGACACAAGAATCCCATCAAAACGGCAATTTGTTTCTGTTCGAGGGACTTAGTTCTAAGAATAATGAAAACATGAATATGTTCTTGTGAGTCTCCAGCATCAATAACCATTTCTTCATATCCCACATCAAGCAACTCTTTGCCTGTAATTTTGTCTTATGGTGTCACTTTACCAGCTACATGAACACCCAGGGAAGTTTTCCACATCTGTAAACTAAGGATAATTATACTTGGACTATTGTTATGATTAGTTGTAATTTATGTTCAAAATATTTTCTGGCTCATAACGATAGTAGTTCTTTTTTTTTGAGACAGAATTTCGCTCTTGTCTCTCAGGCTGGAGTGCAGTGGCACAATCTCAGCTCACTGCAACCTCCACCTGCTGGGTTCAAGTGATTCTCCTGCCTCAGCCTCCCGAGTATCTGGGATTATAGGTGCCTGACACCATGCCTATATTTTTAGCAGAAATGGAGTTTCACCATGTTGGCCAGGCTGGTCTTGAACTCCTGACCTCAGGTGATCCACTCACCTTGGCTTCCCAAAGTTCTGGGATTATAGGTGTGAGCCACCATGCCAGGCCAGTAGCTCTTATTATGAATAAATATTTTTTACAAGTTATTCAAGTTTGTTGGACATGGACTAGGCATTAAAGCTGTAGAAAGTGATCTCTCATAACTTGACTTTAAGGCTCTAAGTCTCTGACAGATGACCTGCTCCAGTTGCATCAGTGTGGTGCCTTCTAAGGCCAGAAGGCACCAACAGGGAATGCAGTGCATTTCCTGTTGCTCTGAGGTATTGCATTAGGGCTTTTCTTCACTGCATACATTTTCAGCTTTAGAACCGGATTTGATCTGTGTAATGTTCTTTCTTTGTAGCCTTGCATTTGAATAATTTGTACTCTTAAGGCAGTGCAAGGCCACTCTGATTTTTCATAATTAGGGTTTGCTGTCAAAGATTGGACATTACATTTTTTACCAAAACATCCTGGTAAAGCAACTGAACTCTCATAGTTACTCTAACATAAAGATAATAGTTATCTGCTTAATTATGGTTTGCAAAAATGTATCATAATTTTTTAAGCAATAAACATAAAATACTGACATTATAAGAAAAATAAAAAAAGTTACAGAGAATTGTATAGAAAGGCCAATACCCTTAAATGCATTACTATTACATATTATACTTTAATAAATTTCTGCTTAATAGAAGTTTATTTTCTCAACTTTCCTCCCAGGTTTGAAAGCTTCAGCTCATCTTGATATTTCATATTTCTGTTCAAATTCTTCTGCATTCCTGTGTAATATGTCAGTGTACAAGATCCTCCCATACTTGGAGAAAAACATGGAAATTTCCTGATTGAAAGATATTCATAGAAAGATTTCTCCTTTTCCTTTAAATTCTTTGTTAACAACAACTTCTTCTGTTTTTACCAAGTCACAGAGCAAAAAGAGAAAAGTAATCCTACCACATAAGGTCAATATTTTCCCTGTATGAATTACCCATGGTTGACTCTCTTCTCTACATCTGCTTCACTTTTATCTTTTTCTTTTCTTTTGTTTCTATTCTTCTCTTTTCTTCTCAGATAGAGATGATGTATCCTTCTCAAATAAAAACTTTGAAATCAGGTAGTGTGATGCCTCCGGCTTTGTTCTTTTTGCTTAGGATTGTCTTGGCTATGCGGGCGCTTTTTTGGTTCCCTTAAATTTGACGTTTAAGGTGGTTTTTTTCCAGTTTTGTGAAGAAGGTCATTGGTAGATTGATGGGGATATTTCAAACTATACTATAAATCTACAGTAATCAAAAGAGCATGGTACTCGTACCAAAACAGAGATATAGACCAATGGAACAGAACAGAGGCCTTGGAGGCAATGCCACACATCTACAACCATCTGATCTTTGACAAACCTGACAAAAACAAGCAATGGGGTATGGATTCCCTGTTTAATAAATGGTGTTGGGAAAACTGGCTAGCAGTGTGCAGAAAGCAGAAACTGGACCCCTTTCTGACACCTTACAGTAAAATTCACTCTGGATGGATTAAAGACCTAAACATAAGACCTAATACCATAAAAACCCTAGAGGAAAACCATTCAAGACATAGGCATAGGCAAGGACTTCATGACTAAAACACCAAAAGCATTGCCAACAAAAGCCAAACTAGATAAATAGGACCTAATTAAACTCCAGAGCTTCTGTACAGCAAAAGAAACAATCATTAGAGTGAAATGGCAACCAACAGAATGGGAAAAAATTTTGCAATCTACCCATCTGACAAAGGGCTAATATCCAGAATCTACAAAGAACTAAAACAGATTTACAAGAAAAATGCAAACCCATTCAAAAATGGGAGAAGGGTATGAACAGACACTTTTCAAAAGAAGACATATATGAGGCCAAGAAACATATGAAAAAATGCTCATCATCACTGGTCATTAGAGAAATGCAAATCAAAACCACATTGAGATACCATCTCATGCCAGTTAGAATGGTGACCATTAAAAAATCTGGAGACAACAGATGCTGGACAGGATGTGAAGAAATAGGAACACTTTTACACTGTTGATGGGAGTGTAAACTAGTTCAACCATTGTGGAAGACAGGGTAGTGATTCCTCAAGGATCTAGCAATAGAAATTCCATTTGACTCAGCAATCCCATTTGTGGGTATATACCCAAAGGATTATAAATCATTCTATTATAAAGACATATGCACACATATGTTCATAGCGGCACTTACAGTAGCAAAGACCTAGAACCAACCTAAATGCCCATCGATGATAGACTGGACAAGGAAAATGTGGCACATATACACCATGGGATACTATGCAGCCATAAAATGATGAGTTTGTGTCCTTTGCAGGGACATGGATGAATCTGGAAACCATCATTCTCAGCAAACTGACACAGAACAGAAAATCAAACACCACATGTTCTCACTTATAGGTGAGTGCTGAATAATGAGAACACATGGACACAGGGAGGGGAGCATCACACACTGGGGTCAGTTGCAGGGGTGCCAAGAGAGGGACAGTGGCATGAAGGTTAGGGAGGGATAACATGGGGAGAAATGCCAGATGTAGGTGACGGGGGGATGGAGGCAGCAAACCACATTGCCATGTGTGTACCTATGCAACAATCCTGCATGATCTGCACATGTACCCCAGAACCTAAAGTACAATAAAATCAAAACAAAACAAAAAAAAACTTTGAGCACATTTGAACCCAACCTTTGGTTTTCTAATAAATATAAGTCACTGAAACAAGCCCCATACTTCTGTTCTAAGTGGACCATTATTCTTTTTCCCCCCAAGTCATTAATTGTAAAATCTCATTTGAATAGAGTATAAAACATAGTAACGCCTAAATTACATAAATTTTTTATAAGAAATTCTAAATTATAAGTGTAAACAGTTCTTGTCTTGAGTAAAGAAATCAAAAGTGGCTTCAAAAGACCTGCCTGGCCCTTTTGCTCTTTCGTCTTTTCTGCCATGTGAGGACACAGCACGTTTTCCCTCTGGAGAATGCAGCAAAAAGTTACTGTATTAGTCTATTTTCATACTGAGACTGGGCAGTTTACAAAAGAAAGAGGTTTAATTGGACTTCAGTTCCACATGGCTGGGGAGGCCTCATGATCATGGTGGAAGGCAAGGAGGAGCAAGTCATGTCCTTCTTCCTTTTGTTTCCTCAGATCCAATAGTTCTCAACCCAGGTTCACATTGAATAATCTACAGATGTTTGGTACCAATCTCCACAAATTTGGATTCAATAGGTTTGAAATGGAGCTTATAGAAAGTATGCTCCAAGTGACTCAAATGTATCTCCAGTGCTTTTCAAGTTTTAGTGGACATATATTTACATATGGTCTTTAATAAAATGAAGATTCTGATTCAGTATACCTGGTTTGGGGCCTGTGAGTTTACATTTCTAACAAGCTCCCAGATGATGATCATACTAAAAGTCCAAGGCCAGGCTCTTTTCCATCTATACCCAGTAGTCAGAGTGGTCTTTTAAAAGGGAAATTGTATCTTGTCGCTCTCCTACTTAAAACTTTCCTGTGCTTCCCATTACACATCAGATTAAATAAAATTGCTTATCATAAAAAAAAATCAAATGAAGGGCATCTTTGGTTTGGAAAACAACATTTTATGGAATAGACAGATGATGCATTGCCCTAAGAATGAATAATCTTAAGGCAAATAGGGAGTTAACACGACGATAGAATTATCCCGTGCTTGAAACCTCTGAAGACAAACCTAACAAAGGTGAAACTCTACTTGTGACTGCCGTTAAAGGAAAACAGAGCAAACAATGCTAAGTATGAGTCATGTATTCAAGTCAAATGGGATGGGCTTACTAATACAGATAGGATACGTGAAAGGGGATTTATAGGAGGAAAAGAAGGAACAGACAAGGGCCAGATTCATTCTTGCATGGAGAAGACTTAATCTGTGATCCAAGCATCAGATGAGATAGTCAGAAGATATAACTTACAAGTCGTAATTCAATTAAAACACACATTGAATGTCAATGGGATGTCTTTTATTGTTGCTTTTCCTTTTTAGTGTAATTCATTCTTCATACTCTCAAAAGTCATACATTCTAGTTGGAAATATATCTACACACAAAAAATGATTAGGGGGACATTTGTTAGGTTATTTAATCTTCTGAGCAGCTGCTTCCATGCCTGTGAAATAAACATGATGATACTTAATTGTGCTTTGGTGGGTGATGTTCGTAATAACTTTACAATGCCCCTGGATTCTTCTATGTTGTATATTATTTGAAAGTGAGTAGCTGATGTAAGAAGATCCCTTCAAAATGCAATATTAACCACAAATACCACAGGTAATTCTGTGCCTGCACAGGGTAGGCAGTCAAATGTTTGTTGATTAAAAAATAAATTTTATCCATTGACAGAGTAAAAATAACAGCTAATAATGCTTTGATATTTTCAGCTCTGCTCACCAGCGTTATCTATAGTGTCCACTAGTATTATTTTTATTTCTGAACAACAGTGAGATATTTTAGTCATTGTGCTGACTGAATAGAAATGCTCATCGGTTGCAAGTACAACTTTTTGCTGTTCATTTAATGCATATATTTTTATATAATTTTATTTTTCATGGAAAGTCACAAGGCCATGTTTGGTTTGCCTGGGAGTAAGCCATTTAAATGTGGTGCACAAAGGATCTGGTTTCCCTAGCAGCTAGAAACTCCCCCATCACTGTATCCTTCAATTCCACTTACATGTCTGCACATTTTTCTTCTTTTATTTTTTAAGTGTGAATGCAGTTTTAGAATAATGGTTGCCAAAAATAGATAATAGCACAAATCAGAAGGCCATTTACATAGGTAATTGAGATGTTATTACGTTTTCGATTCCATATTCTCAAAGATTTTATTTGAATACTTAATGGTTAGATAGCACTTATCTTTTATTATTTTTAGTAAGTTTGTGAATTTTTGAAAAAAAAAAGCTATGTATTTCTAAAATTTGGTTAGTTAGCAGAATATAATTATCTTTTCCAATTAATAAAACAACTATTGTCACTGTTTAAAAATACATTATAAGCATCTGTGTGCATATGATTATATGTGTACAATATATTGCATATGAAATATTCATCAACATTTGTGTTAGCCTTTAAAATGTCCTGTGTTTGGACAAAATAATTAGAGACGGCCCTAAGTGGTGGTGGGATGCTGTGCTAATATGGAGAATATCTGGAATGCTTCTGTTTATGGACAGCATCAAGTCTCATCCAAAATTAAAAAGATCAGTCTGTATTTTACTACATATGACATATGAAGTCTTGGTGCTTGGACAGATTGAGAAAAACAATGGATAGATTGAGAAAGACAATCAAACACTAAAGTCCTAGTATAATCCTTCTGGTGACATGTTAATAAGGCACACAGGAAATGCTGAAGAGCTTAAAGACAGATTACAGCAGTGTCCTCCTTGGCCCTTCACTGCTACAAATCCTCTGTATTCTTCTTGTATTCCTCTTTGCCAGGTCCAGGAAATCCAGAGCCAGTGGGCTGAGTGAGAGAGCCTCAGTGTCATATCACTACATGTATTAATTTGTAGAATTTATTAAATAAAGATAAGTTATCCTGAAGATATCAGTTTATAAACATCCAAGAGTTAAAAATTTACACTTTGAACAAGTGTAGTTTCGAATTCTAAGAGTGCGCTAAATGGCTCTGAAGTAAGTGGCAGTAAGAAGCCTGCACTTCACCGAGATGGCATGAGACCAGGAAAACAGAAGACACCCAGCATCAAAATGCTTTCCTTCTTCACAATTTTTTAAAATAATTATACTTTAACTTCTGGGGTACATGTGCAGAATGTGCAGGTTTGTTACACAGGTATACATGTGCCACAGTAGTTTGCTGCACCCATGAACCTGTCGACATTAGGTATTTCTCCTAATGCTATGCCTTCCCAAGTCCCCTACCCCCAGATAGGCCTGTTATGGGATGTTCCCCTCCCCACACTATGTCCGTGTGTTCTCATTGTTAAACTACCACCTATGAATGAGAACATGCAGTGTTTGGTTTTCTGTTCTTGTGTTAGTTTGCTGAGAATGATTGTTTCCAGCTTCATCCATGTCCCTATAAAGGACATGAACTCATCCTTTTTAATGGCTGTATAGTATTCTGTGGTGTATATGTGCCACATTTTCTTTATCCAGTCTATCATTGATGAGCATTTGGGTTGGTTCCAAGTCTTTGCTATTGTGAACAGTGCCACAATAAACATACATGTGCATGTGTCTTTATAGTAGAGTGACTTATAATCCTTTGGGTATATACCCAGTAATGGGAATACTGAGTCAAATGGTATTTCTACTTATAGATCCTTGAGGAATCACCACACTGTCTTCCACAATGGTTGAACTAATTTACACTCCCACCAACAGTGTAAAAGCATTCCTATTTCTCCACATCCACTTCAGCATCTGTTGTTTCCTGACTTTTTAATGAACGGGGTTGTTTGTGTTTTTTCTTGTAAATTTCTTTATTTATAGATTTGAGTAGGTGGTTTCACCCTCACAATTTTTTGTTTTAAAAGAAGAGAACCTGGAGATTCTTGTCAGAATCTACTATGTATCCTTAATGGTTTATTGTGTTCAGATCTTCCTAGAGAAGAGTGGTTACACTTACTCTCAAGCTGTTATATGTCACCTCATACAGACATGGTTTTAGAACCTTTGTAGTTGTTACTATCTGTAGACTGAATTCGCACAAGATTAGGCACATAATTAAGGAGCTGCACGCTTTGAGATAGATAGATAATTAGGCAGCTTCCTGTCTGGAGTGAATAACAAGGCCTTTTTCCTTCCTCTGGATATTTTGAAATAGGGTATGCTACAAATAAATAAATATCGTGGTGATTGAGGGGTTGAGCTACAATGTGGGAATTAATATGCATAATTAAATCAGGAATCAAATGTAAATCACTTATCAACGTGAAGTCCTGTGCTTTTTGACTTCTCTGAATTCATTTAAGCTACACGAATAGCATCCCAAAGACTATGTTTTTGACCTTGATCAGAAAAGTAAACTAAGTTGGGAATAGATCAACTTTTCAAAAGATGAGTATGTTCTCAGTTGATGAGTTTACAAAGTTTACACAGTCACACAAGAGATTGTACTCACCATCTTTACTAAATTATCTTTTTGGTTACCTGAGACAGTAAAATCTTGAGTTTTTGCTTAAGATGAGAATGAAAATAGCATTAACTTTTCTGAACAACATCTCAATATGGTGAGTCCCTAAGATATCTTATGTACACAAAATCACCTCTGTATACCTGGACAAATTTGTTAGCCTGATTTTCATTCTAACTTACATGTACCTCTGTTCCAAACACCAGGAGGCTCAGAAATTCCTAAGGTACTCTTTAGAACTGTTTTTGGATTCAAGCCTACAGTAATTAAAACAGCATGGTACTGTTACCAAAGCAGAGATATAGACCAATGGAACAGAATAGAGGCCTTGGAAGTAACACCGCATGTTGACAACCATCTGATCTTTGACAAACCTGACAAAAACAAGCAATGGGGAAAGGATTCCCTGTTTAATAAATGGTGTCAGGAAAACTGGCTAGCCATGTGCAGAAAGCTGAAACTGAACCCCTTTCTTAAACCTTACACAAAAATTAACTCCAGATGGATTAAAGATTTAAACATAAGACCTAACACCATAACAACCTAGAAGAAAACCTAGGCAACACCATTCAGGACAGAGTCATAGGCAAGGACTTCATGACTAAAACACCGAAAGCAATGGCAACAGAAGTCAAAATAGACAAATGGGATCTAATTAAACTTAAGAGCTTCTGCACAGCAAAAGAAACAGTCATTAGAGTGAACCAGTAACCAACAGAATGAGAAAAAAATTTCACAAGCTACCCATCTGACAAAGGGCTAATATCCAGAATCTACAAAGAACTAAAGCAGATTTACAAGAAGAAAAACAAATAACCCCATCAAAAAGTGGGAGAAGGATATGAACAGACACTTTTCAAAAGAAGACATTTATGTGGTCAACAAACATATGGAAAAACGCTCATCATCACTGGTAATTAGAGGAATGCAAATCAAAACCACAATGAGACACCATCTCACGCCAGTTAAAATGACAATCATTAAAAAATTGGGAGACAACAGATGCTGGAGAGGATGTGGAGAAATAGGAATGCTTTTACATTGTTAGTGGGGGGGTACATTAGTTCAACCATTGTGGAAGAGAGTGTGGTGATTCCTCAAGGATCTATAAATAGAAATACCATTTGACCCAGCAATCCCATTACTGGGTGTATACCCAAAGGATTATAAATCATTCTATTATAAAGACACATGCACATGTACGTTCATTGTGGCACTGTTTGCAATAGCAAAGACTTGGAACCAACCCAAATGCCTATCAATGATAGACTGGATAAAAAAAAATGTGGCATGTATACACCATGGAATACTATGCAGCCATAAAAAGGATGAGTTCATGTCCTTTGCGGGGACATGGATGAAGCTGGAAACCATCATTCTCAGCAAACTGACACAAGAACAGAAAACCAAACACCACATGTTCTCACTCATAGGTGGGTGTTGAACAATGAGAACAGGTGGACACAGGGAGGGAAACATCACTCACTGGGGCCCATTGGCAGGGAGGAGTAGCAGGGGGTGGGGAGGTTGAGGGGGGTGACATTGGGAGAAATGCCTGATGTAGGTGACGGGGATGGACGTAGCAAACCACCGTGGCATGTGTGTACCCGTGCAACTGTAAGTTCTGCACATGTCCCCAGAACTTAAAGTATAAAAAACAATTGTTTTTGGACTCTAAAGTTAGAAGGACAGTTTGGTCAAAAATTCATGCAGACCCAACCTTAAAGTTGAATTTTATATATAATTTAAGTTTTCCCTGAATTGTCTAGAATATATTACTACAGCTATTAGAGCATTTTGATGACTTTTGTATTGATTTATTTGTTTGTGCTTTGATGGTTCCTTGGGTGTCATAAGCCTTGACTAAGTCTCTAATATGTCTGTGCCTTGGCTAGGCTGCCATAGTTCCTCTCCGACAGAGCCTTTAAAATTGCTCTCTGTCTAGTGAGTTCCTGTTTACTTTTCAAGTCACGGCTTAAATGTCACACGTTCTGCATATATTCCTCAATTTAATTAACTTAGTTATTCAATTATTCATATTTTTTTAAACACATATGTTCTAGTGCTCTGTAAAGGGTGTTTTAAATGCTTTAGTGTAGAGATCTATATGCACTACCTGTCACACTTGTTTGCAAGCTCTTGTCCTTGAGGACAAGAACCAGAGACCACTTCTGTGTAACCCTGACATGTAGCTCAGTTCTGGATGCCAAGCAGGTGTTCAAGGCTCAGTCACTTTATTTGGGGCATATTATAGGCTGAATTATCCCCCTCACTTCCAAATTCATATATTGAAGTCATAATCCCCAGTACCCCATAATGTGACTGCATTTGGAGACTAGGTCTTTAAAGAGGTAATCAAGGTTACATGAGGTCATTGGTGATCCTCATCTGATATGACTGATGTTCCTATAAGAAAATGAGACTGGGATACAGATACAGCACAAGAGGAAGAGCGCGTGGAAACTGGAAGGAGGCAGACACCCATGAGCCAAGGAGAGCAGCCTCAGAATAAAACCAACTCTGCCAACGCCTTCCTCTCAGACTTCTGGCCTCCAGAATTGTGAAAAAATTAGTTTCTGTTGTTTAGTCCACCCAGTTTATAGTACTTTGTTGAGGCAGCCCTAGGGAGCAAATGCCGTGCCCATGAACACTCTTTCTCACTGTGTTCTCTCCCAAAAGCAATCAGTGGATCCACATTCCAAAATCTTTTATTTCAATGTTTTTCATTTCATGTGTATTGCATTTCCTCATAAAACCTGCAAACACCCTTCATCTAGCTCTGTGTCTCACTCACCTCTGTTCATCATTTCAGTATCTCTCCAGTTGAAAACGGCCAAGCTGACAGTAACTTCTTTTAAGGATACACTGTTTCACTAAAGCTTGATTTTAATCTTCCGCTTTTCACTACAGAGGATGTTGGCTAGAAAGAAAATATGTGTATGTGTTTGTGTTTTGGAAGATCAGAACCTAACCTGTGCAGATTCACCACCAACTGCTTTTAGGGGTCATTTTCCTATTAATTGTTTGTTGCTAATTTTGAAATTTTTTTTCATTCATTTTATTCTAATTTCTAATGCTTTTCAAGTTGCATCTTTGGGATGTTGCTAAATTCTTCCTGGCCCTGAGCATGTAATTGCTATGTATATCTCTTAAAAATGTAATATTGTTTTTAACAGCTAACAGACTTGTAATTGCAACCTTTGTGTCTCATCATGTGGACCCTGCCAGATTTTTCTTTCTGCTTATCTTTGAATGCTCGACACTCGCATTTTCAGGAATTGCGTTATAATCCTTTTCCAACTGTCTTCCTGCTATTAAATGTACAGTACACAACAAGGAGTACATTTAACCAATGTGTTCTCCAAAAAGTAGCTTTGAGCATGGAACATCAAAAGCAAAATTAGTTTGGCAATCTTAAGACAACATCTGTTCAGGGATTTTTTCCCCCACACACCATGAGGGGGAGCAAAGAGAAATAAATGTATACTATATGGCACATTTTTAAAAATCAAAGAATGCTGTTTTGTGAAAAAGGAATGAAAGGATACCCAAGACAGAAAAAATAGATGAAATTACATGCTGCCCCAAAGACAAATTCACATTTTATCCTATTCTGCCTGTTGAGTGCTTATACAGGTGGCAACAGAAATATGGGGTGATTTGCAGCACTTTCATTGTGCTCCCCAGTCCTCAATAAGCATCAATTACCACTGGGCAAATGACTTTCTCCAAATACAGCTGAGCAGTCATATATTTCCATTATTCTGCACTTAGTTTCAATGACCCAACTGCAGATAAAACGCCGTGTGCGTGTGCCTGCTGCAACATTCATTGCGGCAACTGCACCTGTTAGGAGAATGTTTCTGCTTATTACAAACATTTGGCGAAATTGAGGCCATGTCCACAGAAGGCAATTGTTTTTAAATTAATACTGGATCATTTGCCTTCAAATATTGCTCTTCTCAGTTATCCATGTTCCTTAAATACAAAGTAAAAAAAAAAGTGAAAGGGGAATTGTGTTTTTCAAGCAATCCAGGCCTACAAGGAGGCTGGTTTTGATATAAAGTGGCCTTGCCATGGTTCTGGAGGCACTAGCAAGCTCTGTCCAGGTACTTAGCATTTATTCATGCTCATGCTACTCCTGCTAATTTATCCCTGAATCTTTTTGAGACGATGCAACTGAGCTTTCCTTAGAGATTTGTAAGTCCTCTAATTTCATCTCCCTGACTCCACCACTTTGTCCCTTACTCTAAAGTTGGAGGAATAGTGATAAGGAAAGGGAGAGAGAAATGGAACTAATATCTCCTTTCTGAGCCATGCATAGCAGAATAGAAGTGAATGGATACGGCAGAGAGGAACGGATCAGTTAGATGTTGGGTCTATCACCTCAATATCAGCAGATATCTAGTCTCTACCCATCCACTGTTGGCTCACTTATGGTCTTTATTAAGGACCTGGACAACTGTGGCACTCTCAAAGCTTGTTGCTACCTCTAATAATCTCTTCTCCTCCAGTTTATCTACTTTTATCAAATTGTCTTCCTGAAACAGATCACGTCACATAGTTCCTTGAATTAAGATCTCTGATGGCTTTCCACTGCTAAGGGGAGAACATGAGCTTTTGTGTCAGTCTTGATGTTGAATCCAAATTCTGCTATTTAATAGTTGTGGTTAGCTTTAAAGAAAGCTGCTTCACATCTCTAAGTCTTCGTCTCCTCAACTATAAAATGGAAAAAATCACACCTTCCTCATAATTTGTGAGAATTAAATTAAGATACCTTTGGCACCTAACATACTGCAGTGAGGCTTTGTACCCAAACCTTTATCACACTCTTTTCCTTCTTCCTTCCCACTTTGAACATATTCTCCATATCTTCTCTAGTATCCCTCTAGTAACAACCTTCTTCGAACTGCAGTTTCTTTCTTTCTGTAAAAACAAACAAAATCATAACCTCCTCAAGGAGTTGTTCCTGCCGTTACGTTGACTTTCCCTGTCTTTTCTCAGTCCCTCCACCTGTCCCTGTCCCCCCTCACCCAAACATTCAGCTGATGTCCTCCATTTTTCACTGGGAAAATAAGACACTTCATTGAGAAACATACAAAGAATGTATTTTATTGAGAAAACAGAAGTTTCATTAGAGTAGAACTCTTTCCACTTTCTGCTAAAACTTTCCACTTTCTGCTAAAAATTTGCTCTATGCACTTATTTTACATTTGCCTTCCTATTTTGTAGGATAATTGCCTCTGATCAGTGGAATATAAAGTTCTCTGCCTGTCTTCTGTGCCTTTCCAAAGACTGACCCTGCATGGTGTGCCAGCATCCCAGCCTCTTCCAGATCTTTCCCAATAATAGAAAAATATGCTCTGTCTACCTCTTCCCATTAAAAACAAATTATTTGACCTCATATCCTTGTCTAGCCCTGTTTCATTGCTCTGTGTCAGCCCAGACCTGCAGAAGAGAGTTATCAATCTCACCGTTCTTCACTTCTCATCTATTCACCTACGATTCCCTCTTCAATCTACTCTTAATTTGGCTTTGGCTTCCAATAAAGCCACCCCTGCCCAGGTCATCCAAAAAACTTCGTGCTGCTGAATCTAGTGGGCATTTCTCTGCCGCTGTGGTACCTGACTTCTCAGAAGCCTTTGATGCAGCTTCTTAAATAATCTCTTTTCTGTTTCCACGATGCCAAAGCTATCTTGAATTTATTTGTTTTATTTAGCTTACATATACACATATATATGCATATATGTATTTATGTGTATATATACACACATATATTACTAAGTGTAGTATATTTCACATAGACATGACACAATACCATTTATGAGAAACCTCTATTTTCTTCATTTGGATACCATTATCATGCCACATATTATTGATAAAATGTGATTTTTTATAGGTTAAAAACATCATTTATTTTAGGTTAAGGAGTACATATGCAGGCTTGTTATACAGTTAAACTGTGTGTCAGCCCCGCTCTGTTGCCCAGGCTGGAGTGCGGTGGTGCGATCTTGGCTCACTGCAACCTCCGCCTTTCCGGTTCCAGTGATTCTCCCGCCTCATCCTGCCAGATAACTGGGACTACAGGCATGCACCACCACATCTGGCTATTTTTGGTATTTTTAGTAGAGACAAGCTTTTGACATGTTGGCCAGGCTGTTCTCAAACTCCTAATTAGGTGATCCACCTGCCTCAACCTCCCAAAGTGCTGGGATTACAGGTGTGAGCCACCGCACCAGCCTGATAGGTAATTTTTTTGATTCCCTCTCCTCCCATTTCCACCTTTGAGTAGACCCCAGTGTCTACTGTTTTTTTCTTTGTGTGCAGGTGTACTCAATGTTTAGCTTTTAATTATAAGTGAGAAGATGGATGTGATATTTGGTTTTCTATTTCTCCATTAGTTTGCTTAGGATAATGGCCTCCAGTTCCATCCATGTTGCTGCAAAAGGCATGATCTCATTCTTTTTACAGCTGTGTAGTATCCTATGGCATACATGTACCTTCTTTTCTTTATCCAGTCTACCATTAATGGGCATTTAGGTTGAGTCTATGTATTTGCTATTGTGAGTAGTGCTGCAATGAATATACACGTGCATGTGTCTTTATGATAGAATGATTTATATTCCTTTGGGTACATACCCAATAAGTAGATTACTGGTTCAAATGGTAATTCTGTGTTAAGTTCTTTGAGGAATTGCCATACTGCTTTCCATAAGGGCTGAACTATTTCACATTCCCACTAGCAGTGTATAAGTGTTCCCTTTTCTCTGCAACCTCACCAGCATCTGTTGTTTTTTGACTTTTTAATAATAATTATTCTGACCAGTGTGAGATGCTCTCTGTCTCATTGTGGCATGGTTTTGCATTTCTCTAATGATTAGTGATGTTGAGCACGTTTTCATATG
The DNA here is from genome assembly GCA_004027715.1 of Plecturocebus donacophilus. Lineage (NCBI taxonomy): Eukaryota > Metazoa > Chordata > Mammalia > Primates > Pitheciidae > Plecturocebus > Plecturocebus donacophilus. The sequence continues at coordinate 13,177 of PVKP010016198.1, read as the reverse complement.
TTTGTTGGCTGCTTGTATGTCTTCTTTGTCTGTTCATGTCCTTTGCCCACTTTTTAAAGGGGTGGTTTGTTTTTGTTGTTAATTTGAGTTCCTGTGCATTCTGGATATTAGACCTTTGTCAGATGCATAGTTTGCAAATATTTCTTGCATCTGTAGGTTGTTTGTTTACTCTAGTCATAGTTTATTTTGCTGTGCAAAATCTCTTTAATCAGGTCCCATTTGTCAATTTTTGATTCAGTTTCCATTGCTTTCGGTGTCTTTGTCATGAAATCTTTGCCAGGTTCTGTGTTCAGAATGGTATTTCCTAGGTTATCTTCCAGGATTTATATAATTTTAGCTTTCATATGTAAATCTTTCATTCAACTTGAGTTGGTTTTTGTATATGATGTACAAAAGGGGTCCCGTTTTAATTTCTGCATATGGCTAGCCAGTTATTCCAGCATAATTTATTGAACAGGAAGTCTTTTTCCCATTGTTTATTTTTGTTGACTTTGTTGAATATTGGATGGTTATAGGTGCATGGCATCATTTCTGGGCTCTCTATTTTGTTCCATTGGTCTATGTGTTTTTGTACCAGTACCACGCTATTTTTGTTATTATAGCCTTGTAGCGTAGTTTGAAGTTGGGTAATATGATGTCTCCAGCTTTGTCCTTTTTGCTTAGGATTGCCTTGTCTATTTGGGATCTTTTTTGGTTCCATATGAATTTTAATTAATTATTAAGTTTTAAATTATACTTTTAAGTTCTGGGGTACTTGTGCAGATCTTGCAGGATTATTACATAAGTATATACATTCCATGGTGGTTTGCTGCCTTCATTCCCCCATCGCCTACATTAGGTATTTCTCCTAATGATATCCCTCCCCAATCTTCCCAACCCCTGCTCTTCCTCCACTAGAGTGCCACCCCCCAGCAGATCCCAGTGTGTGATGTTCCCCTCCCATGGTCCATGTGTTCTCATTATTCAATACCCAGTTATGAGTGAGAACATGTGGTGTTTGGTTTTCTGTTCTTGTGTCAGTTTGCTGAGAATGATGGTTTCCAGATTCATCCATGTCCCTGCATAGGACATGAACTCATCCCTTTTTATGGCTATATAGTATTCCATGGTGTATAGGTGCCACATTTTCTTTATCTAGTCTATCATAGATAGGCATTTGGATTGGTTCCAAATCTTTTCTATTGCAAACAGTGCTGCAAGGAACATGCATGTGTCTTTATAATAGAATGATTTACAATCCTTTGGGTATATATCCAGTAATGGGATTGCTGGGTCAAATGGTATTTCTATTTCTAGATCCTTGAGGAATCACCACACTGTCTTCCACAATGGTTGAACTAATTTATACTACTACCAGCAGTGTACAAGCATTCTTATTTCTCCACATCATCTCCAGCATCTGTTGTCTCCTGATTTTTTAATGATTATCTTTCTAACTGGTGTGAGATGGTATCTCATTGTGGTTGTGATTTGCATTTCTCTAATGACCAGTGATGATGAGTATTTTTTCATATGTTTGTGGACCACATAAATGTCTTCTTTTGAAAGTGTGTGTTCATATTCTTCACCCACTTTTTGATGGAGTTGATTTTTCTTGTAAATCTGCTTTAGTTCTTTATAGATTCTGGATATTAGCTCTTTGTCATATGGGTAGCTTGTGAAATATTTTTCCCATTCTGTTGGTTACTGGTTTACTCTAATGATTGTTTCTTTTGCTGTGCAGAAGCTCTTAATTAGATCCCACTTGTTTATTTTGACTTTTGTTGCCATTTTTTTCGGTGTTTTAGTCATGAAGTCCTTGCCTATGACTCTGTCCTGAATGGTTTTGCCTAGGTTTTCTTCTAGGGTTTTTATGGTGTTAGGTCTTATGTTTAAGTCTTTAATCCATCTGGAGTTAATTTTAGTGTAAGGTGTCAGGAAGGGGTCCAGTTTCTGCTTTCTGCACATGGCAGCCAGTCTTCCCAACACCATTTATTAAGCAGGGAATCCTTTCCCCATTGCTTGTTTGTGTCCGGCTTGTCAAAGATCAGATGGTTGTAGATGTGTGGCATTGCCTCCGAGGTCTCTGTTCTGTTCCATTGGTCTATATCTCTATTTTGGTACCAGTACCATGCTGTTTTGATTACTGCAGGCTTGTAGTATTGTTTGAAATCAGGTAGCAAGATGCCTCCAGCTTTGTTCTTTTTGCTTAGAATTGACTTGGCTATGTGGGCTCCCTTTTGGTTCCATATGAAGTTTAAGGTGTTTTTTCCAGTTCTGTGAAGAAGGTCGTTGGTAGCTTGATGGGGATAGCATTGAATCTATAAATTACTTTGGCCAGTATGGCTATTTTCACGATATTGATTCTTCCCAACCATGATCATGGAATTTCTCCATCTGTTTTTGTCCTCTCTTATTTCTTTGAGCAGTGGTTTATAGTTCTCCTTGAAGAGGTCCTTTACATTCTTTGTTAGTTGTATTCCTAGGTATTTATTCTCTTTGTAGCAATTGTGAATGGGAGTTCACTCAGGATTTGGCTCTCTGCTTGTCTGTTATTGGTGTATAGGAATGCTTGTGATTTTTGCAGATTGATTTTGTATCCTGAGACTTTGCTGAAGTTGCTTATCACCCTAAGGAAATTTTGGACTGAGACAATGGATCTTCTAAATATACAATCATGTCATCTGCAAATAGAGACAATTTGGCTTCCTCTTTTCATAATTGAATACACTTAATTTCTTTTTCTTGCCTGATTGCTCTAGTTAGAACTTTCAATACTATGTTGAATAGAAATAGTGAGAGAGGGCACCCTTGTCTAGTGCCAGTTTTCAAAGGGAATGCTTCTGGGTTTTGCCCATTCAGTATGATATTGGCTATGGGTTTGTCAAAAATACGTTTTATTACTTTGAGATATGTTCCATCAATACCTAGTTTATTAAGAGTTTTTAGCATAAAGTGCTATTGAATTTTGTCAAAGGGCTTTTCTGCTTCTATTGAGATAATCATGTGATTTTTGTCTTTGGTTCTGTTTATGTGATGTATTATATTTATAGATATGCATATGTTGAACCAGTCTTGCATCCCCAGGATGAAGCCTACTTGATGGTGATGGATAAACTATTTGATGTGCTGTTGCATTCAGTTTGCCAGTATTTTATTGAAGATTTTTGCATTGATATCCATCATGGATATTGGCGTGAAATTTTCTTTTTCAGTTATGTCTCTGCCAGGTTTTGGTATCAGGATAATGTTGGTCTCATAAAACCAGTAAATGAATTAGGGAGACGTTTTATGTTGGTCTTATAAAACCAGATAAAACGAGTTAGGGAGGATTCCCTTTTTTGTATTGTTTGGAATAGTTTCAGAAGGAATGGTACCAGCTCCTCTTTGTACATCTGGCAGAATTTGGCGGTGAATCTGTCTGGACCTGCACTTTTTTTGGTTGGTAGGCTATTAATTGCTGCCTCATTTTCAGACCTTGTTATTGGTCTATTCGGGGATTCATCTTCTTCCTGGTTTAGTCTTGGGAGGGTGTAAGTTTCCAGGAATTTATCAATTTCTTCTAGATTTACTGGTTTATGTGCATAGAGTTGGTCGTAGTAATCTTTTATGGTAGTTTGTATTTCTGTGGACTTGGGGGTGATATCCTCTTTACGATTTTTTATTTCATCTATTTGATTCTACTCTCTTTTCTTTTTTAATTAGTCTGACTAGTGGTCTATCTATTTTGTTGATCTTTTCAAAAAACCAGCTCCTGGATTCATTGATTTTTTTGAAGGGTTTTTGTGTCTCTAACTCCTTCAGTTCTCCTCTGATGTTAGTTATTTCTTGTCTTCTGCTAGCTTTTGAATTTATTTGATCTTGCTCCTCTTATTCTTTTAATCATGATGATAGGGTGTCGATTTTAGATCTTTCCTCCTTTCTCATGCGGGCATTTAGTGCTATAAATTTCCCTCTAGACACTGCTTTCAATGTGTTCCAGAGATTCTGGTACATTTGTCTTCATTTTCAATGGTTTCAAGGAACATCTTTTTTCCTGCCTTCATTTCATTATTTATCCATAGTCATTCAGGGCCAGGTTGTTCGGTTTCCACGTAGTTGTGTAGTTTTGAGTGAGTTTCTTAATCTTGAGTTCTAATTTAGTTACATTGTGGTCTGAGAGACTGTTATGATTCTGTTCTTTTTCATTCACTGAGGAGTGACTTACTTCTAATTATGAGTCAATTTTAGAGTAAGTGCAATGTGGTGCTGAGAAGAATGTATATTCTGTGGAATTGGGGTGGAGAGTTCTGTAAACGTCTATTAAGTCTGCCTGGTCCAGATCTGTGTTGAAGTCCTGGATATCCTTGTTAATTTTCTGTCTCATTGATCTGTCTAATATTGACAGTGGAGTGTTAAAGTCTCCCACTATTATTGTGTGGGAGTCTAAGTCTCTTTGTAGGTCGTTAAGAACTTGCTTTATGTGTCTGGGTGCTCCTGTATTGGGTGCATATATATTCAGGATAGTTAGCTCTTCTTGTTGCATTGATCCCTTTACCATTATGTAATACCCTTCTTTGTTTCCTTTGATCTTTGTTGGTTTAAAGTTCATTTTATCAGAGACTAGGATTGCAAACCCTACTTTTTTTTTTGCTATTTGCTTGGTAAATCTTCCTCCATCTCCTTATTTTGAGTCTATGTGTGTCTTTGCACATGAAATGGGTCTCCTGAATATAACACACCAATGGGTTTTGGCTTTTCATCCAATCTGCCAGTCTGTGTCTTTAGACTAGGGCATTTAACCCATTTACATTTAAGTTTATTATTGTTATGTGTGAATTTGATCCTGCCATTTTGATACTAGGCTGGTTGTTTTGCCCTTCAGTTGATGCAGTTTCTTCATTGTGTTGATGGTCTTTACTATTTGATATGTTTTTGCAGTGGCTGTTACTGGCTGTTTCTTTCCATGTTTAGTGCTTCCTTCAGGAGCTCTTATAAGGCAGGTCTGGTGGTGACAAAATCTCTCAGCAATTGCTTGTCTGTAAAGGATTTTATTTCTCCTTCATGTATGAAGCTTAGTTTGGCTGGATATGAAATTCTGGGTTGAAAGTTCTTTTCTTTAAGGATGTTGATAGTTGGCGCCCACTCTCCTCTGGCTTGTATGGTTTCTGCCGAGAGATCTGCTTTTAGTCTGATGGACTTTCCTTTGTGGGTGACACAACCTTTCTCTCTGGCTGCCCTTAGCATATTTTTCCTTCATTTAAACCCTGGTGAATATGACGATTATGTGCCTTGAGGTTGCTCTTCTTGAGGAATATCTTTGTAGTGTTCTCTGTATTTCCTGAATTTGAATGTTGGCCTGCCTTGCTAGGTGGGGGAAGTTCTCCTGGATAATATCCTAAAGAGTGTTTCCCAGCTTGGATTCATTCTCCCCATCATATTCAGGTATACCCATCAAATGTAGATTAGGTCCTTTCACATAATCCCATATTTCTTGGAGGCTTTGTTCATTTCTTTTCACTCTTTTTTCCCCTTATCTTGCCTTCTCATTTTATTTCATTGAGTTGATCTTCAATCTCTGATATCCTTTCTTCTGCTTAATCAATTCGGCTATTGAAACTTGTGTATGCTTCGTGAAGTTCTCCTGCTGTGTTTTTCAGCTCCATCAAATCATTTATGTTCTTCTCTAAGCTGATTATTCTAGTTTGCATCTCATCTAAACTTTTTCCAAAGTTCTTTGCATTGGGTTAGAACATGTTCTTTTCGCTCAGAGAAGTTTGTTATTATCCACCTTCTGAAGCCTGCTTTTGTCTATTCATCAAACTCATTCTCCATCCAGTTTTGTTCCCTTGCTCGTGAGGACTTATGATCCCTTGGAGGAGGAGCAGCATTCTGGTTTTTGGTGATTTTATCCTAGTTGCACTGGTTTCTTCCCATCTTCATAGATTTATATACCTTTGGTCTTTGAAGTTGGTGACTTTCAGACGGGTCTCTGAGTGGACGTTCTTTCTGTTGATGTTGAAACTATTTCTTTCTGTTTTTTAGTTTTCCTTTTAACAGTCAGGCCCCTTTGCTGAAGGACTGCTGAAGGTCCACTCCAGGTCCTGCTTGCCTGGGAATTATCCACAGGGACTGCAGAACAGTTACTCTGAGTTTCTTTTTCTGCTATCTTCATCCCAGAAGGGTACCCACCAGATATCAGCCAGAGTGTGCTGGGAGCTCCATTGCTCCCTTCAGAGCTGCTAGGCAGGAATGATTAAGTCTGTTGCAGCAGAACTCACCACAGCCCCTTTTCCCAGGTGCTCTGTCCCAGGAAGGTGGGGCTTTATTTATAAGTCCCTGATGGGATGCTACCTTTTTTCAGAGATGCCCTACCCAGTAAGGAGGAAGTCTAGTCACAGTCTGCCCGCAGAGGCATTGCTAAGCTGCCATGGGCTCTGCCCAGCTGCTGTGTAGACTTCCTTGTGATTCTGTTTGTGCAGGTAAGGTAAGGACTGCCTCAGTAATGGCAGATGCCCTTCCCCCCACCCCCACTGAGCTTGACCTTCCTGGGTTTATCTCAAACTGCTGTGCTGGCTGTGAAATTCTCAAGCCAGTGGGTTTCAGTTTGGTCTATGTGGGGGTGGGACCCATCAGGCCAGATCACTTGGCTCCCTGCCTTCAGCTGCCTTTTTTCAGGGGAATGGGCAGCTCTGTCTCACAGGCATTCCAGGCACCAGCTAAAATGGCTATCCAGATTTGTGCTGGAAACCCATGGCACTGGCTGAAATGGCTACCCAGATTTGTGCTGGAAACCCATAGTGCTTGTCGGCCGGTGGCAATCTCCTGGTCTATGGTCTGTAAAGACTGCAGGAGAAGCGCAGCATCTGAACTGGAGTGCCAGAGTGGCCGGAAAAGTCCCTGATGGCCTCCGTTGGGTAGGAGGGGGTGTCCTCCAGGCCACTGCACTTCCCAGGTCAGTCAGTGCCTTGCCCTGCCTTGGTTTGCCCTCCTTGGGCTACACCCACTGTCCAACCAGTTCCTTTGAGATGAACCTGGTACCTTGGTTGGAAATGTGGAGATCACTCACCTTCTGCATCACTGCTGCTGGGAGCTGTGCTCTGGAGCTGTTCCTATTTGGCCATTTTGGTGGAAGTTCAATTAATTAATTTTTTGAGATAGAGTCTCACTCTGTCACCCAGGCTGGAATGCAGTGACGTGATCTGAGCTCACTGCAACCTCTGCCTCCTGGGTTCAAGTGATTTTCGTGCCTCAGCCTCTCCAGTAGCTTGGCCTACAAGCTCGTGCCATCGTGCCAAGCTAATTTTTGTATTTTTAATAGAGACAGGGCTTCACCATATTGGCCAGGCTGGTCTAGAAGTCATGGATTCAAGCAATCCACTCCCTTCAGCCTCCCAAAGAGCTGGGATTACAGATGCAAGCCACTGTGCTTGGCCTCGTTTGAATGTTAAAATAGTTTTTTCTAGTTCTGTGAAGAATATCAGTGGTAGTTTAATAGAAATAGAATTGAATCTATAAGTTGCTTTGTGTAGTATGGCCATTTTAATGATACTAATTTTTCCTATCCATGAGCATGGGATGTTTTTCCATTTGTTTGTGTCATCTTTGATTTCTTTGAGCAGTGTTTTATAGCTCTCCTTGTAAAGATTTGTCACCTACTTGGTTAGCTGTATTCCTAGGTATTTCATTTTTTGGTTGGGGCAATTGTGAATGAAATTGTATTCCTGCTTTGGTTCTTGGTTTGACTGTTGTTGGTGTATAAGATTATTAGTGAATTTTGCCACTGATTTTGTATCCTGAGACTTCATTGATGTTGTTTATCAGCTTAAGGAGCTTTTGGGCTAAGACTATGGAGTTTTCTAGATATAGGATAATGTTGTCTGCAAACAGGGACAGTTTGACTTCCTCTTTCTGGTTGGATACTTTTATTTCTTTCTTTATAACTTGCTGGACACATATACCTTCCCAAGATTGCACAAGGAAGAAATTGAATCCCTGCACAGACTAATAAGCTCTGAAATGGAATCAGTAATAAAAAACTTACTGTCCAAAAAAGCCAAGAACCAGATGAATTCACAGCTGAATTCTACCAGATATACAAAGAAGAGCTGCTACAATCCCTGCTGAAACTATTCCAAAAACTCAGGAGAAGGGACTTCTCTCTACCTCATTCTATGAGATCAGCATCATCCTGATACCAAAATATGGAAGAAACACAACAAGAAAATAAAACTTCAGGATGATATTTTTGATATACATTGATGCAAAAATCCTCAACAAAATACTTGCAAACTGAGTTCATCAGCACATCAAAAAGCTTATTCACCACGATCAAATAGGCTTTATCCCTGAGAAGCAATGTTGGTTCAACAAATGAAAATCAATAAATACGATTCAACACATAAATAGAACTAAAGAACAAACCACATGATTGTTTCAACAGATGCAGATAAAGCTTTTGATAAAATTCAATACACCTTCATGTTAAAAACTCTCAATATACTAGGTATTGAAGGAACATTCCACAAAATAATAAGAGCCATCTACAACATCATACTGACTGAGCAAAAGCTGGAAGCATTCTCCTTGAAAACTGGCACAAGGATGCCATCTCTTACCACTTGTATTAAACATAGCATATTTTTATTTTTAATTGACAAAATGTTATATATTTATGGAGAATATAATGTTTTGATATATCTAAACATACATTGTCCAATGATTAACTCAAGTAAATTCACATATCTAGTACCTCATGTACTTACCATTTTTTTGGATGGGAACATTTAAAATCTGCTCTTTTAGCAATTTTGAAATATATGGTACATTATTATTAACTATGGTCACTATGCTGTGCAATAAATCACTAACAGTTATTCCTCTTTTCTAAATGAAACTTTGTACCCTTAGACCAACAAGCTTATATTTCTATTTTCTGAATTAGTGGCCGTTTTTCATTCTCCTTTATCTTGTTTTCCACTTATTTTATTGTATTTAACCATGTTGGATATTCTTGCAACAGGGATTCATTGCCCGTTAGTTTCCTTATGTAGTATCTTCATTTATTTCTATGACTTTGCATATAATATTACCTATGTCTTATCTATATATTTATATTATATATATATATATAGATCATCTGTACAAATTTAGCCTCTGATCTATCTATACATCTAACGTCCCATCTAATAATTGTCTTTTAAAAATGTTACAGGAATTCCCAACTTAGTATCTCAAAAATGGAGCTCCTAATTCCCACCATCCCCTCCAAGATCACTGTTCTTTTCCTCACTTAAGTGCAAGTCATTATGATCTACGATATTTGGATTTGGGGGCTAAAGGAAGGTACATGAGCATCAGGGTCCTGCTGTCTGCAGGGCCATGAATAATAACATCCTCTGTCTCTGACCTAGGAGTCTCGGGTTTTCTGCCAACATCAATGAAACTGTGGCAGACTAACCTGCTAGCGTGCAAGTGGGATGAATCTCAAACTCTTCACAGTTTGTCAAATGGGTTATGACAAGCAATTTCAAAAAATTATAGACATATTCTTTGCTTTGCCAAAATATTTCCTTTAATAACCATTTAGGTTAGTTACAATATTATGTGATTTACAAAAGTTCCTCAGCATGCTTCTTCTACCTCTCTCCAAACCCCACATGCACTCTTTCCAGGAATGTATCCTAATCTATATATCCATATATTTAAAAATGTATGCCAAGGAAGACAATAACCTACTTTGAAAATATTACTTCCGTCTACAAATAATGAAATGTCAACAGAGTGAAAAAGTTTTTCATGTACTTTTTGACTGATTTTGCATTGGCATCGTCAGAAGGCCGTATTCTACATATTACTATATCATGAGAACAAAATAATGTACTCTATAGTTAATGATATCAAGGAAGTCATTTTCATATATACAGGAAAATATATACATATAGAATTCTGCTTTTGCGATTGTCTTGAAAGCATAATTGACACCTATGTATAATTTTCAAAGTGTGTTTTTAAAACTATAATTGTCTTTTCTCAGGGAAATTAATTATGGCATTCACTAAAGGGACTCAAATAAAAATTTTAAATATAGTCAAAGTTGAATAGGAAGACTGGAACAACTGCACTTTAATGAATAGAGCTGTCATTATTGACTATTTTTTGGGAATTGATTGTACACAAATATTATAGTATGCAAAATATTTTACCATGTCTTTTTTTCAGACTAATGGAAAAAGTTGAGGTTCAGAATTTCCTCATCTTAGTTCTCACTCAAAAGACACCTCCTCCTTGGAACTCTCAATCCTCCTATAAAATTAAATGAGTGCATTTTCATGCTTATAGTATCAACTGGACTTAGGTTTGCCTTTATTTAATAAGGTATAAAAACAAATGTAAATAGGATAAAGTGGCTTAAGCAAGACAGAAGTTTCTTTCTTTCCTCTGACAGTAAGTTTGCTCCATAACTCAGATGGTTTGCCATTTACTATTCTCAGCATGTGGCTTTCTTGCTCAAAGTTACCTCCTGGTCCAAGACAGCTTCTGGAAATCTGATTATAATGGTCCCATTCTAAGGTGTAAGCAGTAGGGAAGATGTTACCTCCTTTAAAGAGGCTTTCTTGGAATTATTGCAGAACACTTGCTTACACTCTGCCAGAGGTTGCTCACATGGCTACTGCAGCTGCAAAGGAGGCTGAGAAAGTTATTCTGAGGTTATATATCCAGCTAAAACTTGGGTTCCATTGCTTGAGGAGGGATAAATAATAGCTCAGTAAAGAATTATCAATCTTAATTTTAACTAATTATCAATCTTAATTCTTCCACTTACTTCTTACATCATCTTGTCTGATCGCAGTTAATTTTCACATGAATGCTACCATCACTACAAATTCTAAGTTTCTTGTAGGAAGAAATTTCATTATCATGTTTCCTACTTCCCAGCACCTAGCAGCATCCTGCCTTATAATCCATCCTCAATCAATATATGCTGGTTTTAATAGCATTTATTGAATAACACAGGATATTAAATATACCACTTTTTAGAAATAGAACCTCTATTGTCTTTAATAAGCCATTTAATTCCCATGACAAAAGTCTATGAGGATGCTTTTAATGTTTAAGTTTTTATTTAAAACATGTCTCAGTAAACTTCAGACAAATTATTTACTAGACAAATGAAATAAATTTTGAGTGTGGCTGTAGAATTTATATTAATCTATTTTTAAATTAATTGGCTTTCTCACTCATAAAATATTTATACAACTTTTTTGCTTGCAAGGCATTTTGGCAGACATTGGGTATATAAAGATGAATAACATGGAATTCCTGCTCTCAAAGAACTCAAAATCTAGTGGACATCTATGGCATGCACGGTATCATTGCCTGTTATATACTTGTCCATATGGCACAGGTTTTCAATTCCTTTACATTTTGATGTAAGTAATTTTCTTTTGTAATATTTTCTTTTGATTGCCACCATAAAAAAATTAATGGCCCTTTGGGCAGAGGATTAATTCACCCTTTGTGAAAAATCTATTCCAGAGTAGAACTGAGATAAATTGATAGAGTTTAATTATAAAATAAAGATTTTTAAAAAGACTTCTTTACCCCATAATTTCTTCTGTTAAATTGTTGAATTTATTTTTATGACCACATAAGATTTATCTCAATAGGGTATTCTTTAAAGTCTAAGATAGGTGTGTTTCAATATCTTATATGACCTTACAGAAATCAATAAATCTATTATATGTATTTTTTCTGGTTAGGATTCATGTTGCCATTGTTCCAAATTGCTTTTATAACTTCTTTTTTCTACTGAATACAAATTTACTTACTTCACTGCAGTGCTAAATTAATTTTGCTTCATTGTGGATTTTAGTCCCATGCCTATTTACTGCTAATCTTGTGTAGTGAATATTGGCATTCTAAGGCATTTGTTCTCCTGGCCGCCACGTGTTGCTTACTGATGGCTCACACTGAGTCCATTCTACTCAGGATTGCCTGCAATTGACATTAAGGCTCATGGAGATTATGTGCACTCCTAAAGGGAAGTTCTCATGGAATGACTCAATGATACAAGGGATTCAAAGACCTGGCTGTCTTTCTTTAAATATATTTCTCAAGGCCAAATCAACTTCACAGCTTTCCACAGAATGGGCTGAGGCTTTGAGGAATTGCCACACTGTCTTCCACAATGATTTAACTAATTTACACTCCCACCAACAGTGTAAAAGCTTTCTTATTTCTCTACATCCTCTCCACCATCTGTTGTCTCCTGATTTTTTAATGATTGCCATTCTAACTGGCATGAGATGGTATCTCGTTGTGGTTTTGATTTGCATTTCTCTAATGACCAGTGATGATGAGCTTTTTTCCATGTTTGTGGGTTGCATAAATATCTTCTTTTGAGAAGTATCTGTTCATATCCTTCACTCAGTTTTTGATTTTTTTGTTTGTTTTTTACTTGTATTAAATTATTTATAGATTCTGGATATTAGCCCTTTGTCAGATGGATACATTACAAAAATTTTCTCCCATTCTATAGGTTGCCTGTTCACTCTGATTATAGTTTCTTTTGCTGTGCAGAAGCTCTTAAGTTTAATTAGATCACATTTGTCAATTTTGGCTTTTGTTGCAATTGCTTTTGGTTTTTTAGTCATTAGTTTTTGCCCATGCCTATGTCCTGATCTTATGTTTTCTTCTAGGGTTTTTATGGTTTTCTTCTTGGAAACACAGAAAATCACACCTATTGAATTGAAGGGCAGAAAAAGCTGAAGATCAGGCCCAAACCAGGTATGGCCTAGGTTTTCTTCTACGGTTTTTATGGTTTTAGGTCTTATGTTTAAGTCTTTAATCCATCTTGAGTTAATTTTTGTATAAGGTGTAATGAAGGGATCCAGTTTCAGCTTTCTGCATATGGCTTGCCAGTTTTTCCAATGCCATTTGACCCAGCAATCCCATTACTGGATATATATCCAAAGGATTATAAATAATTCTACTCTAAAGACACATGCTATTATCCAAGAAAACTTCCCCAACCTAGCAAGGCAGGCCAATATTCAAGTCCAGGAAATACAGAGAACACCACAAAGATATTCCTCAAGAAGAGCAACCCCAAGGCACATAATCGTCAGATTCACCAGGGTTGAAATGAAGGAGAAAATGCTAAGGGCAGCCAGAGAGAAGGTTCAGGTTACCCACAAAGGGAAGCCCATCAGACTCA
>PVKP010016197.1:0-48696 GCA_004027715.1 Plecturocebus donacophilus | reverse complement strand
TTTTTTTCTTTCTTTTGCTGTTTCTTTCTCCTTTTCTCTCTTTTTCTAAAATCTCCTCCTCTTTCTTTCTCTCTTTCATTCTTAAAAAAAAAAAAAAAAGCAGACCTATAAAGGAATTTGAGATTTTGCGAGAAGGAGGTGATGGCAGTCATGTGGAGATGGAGAAAGGGTTAAAATGAGGAGGCTGTATGAAAGAAAAGCCAGTTGTTTTTGGAAGGCTACTTGGTGAGAGAGAGTGAGTGAGGTAGCAGCAAAGACAGAATTCCCTGATGTTGTTTGTTGTGGAAACAGCAAAGCTTGAAAAGAGGAACAAAAAACAGGTTCTTACCTCCATTCCCTGACTGACTGTGTATGTACCATAAGTGAACAGTAAGCAGCAAATGTAGTGTGTCCTGCACTTGCACTGGTTACCCTTCTTCGAGTTGTCCTTTTCAACTAACAGCCAGAAGAGCAACCAGGTACAGTCACATTTCCATGACCCTTGGGCCACCATAATAAGTGTGGTTACTGCTTACGGGTCATACACTAATATAAAAGAATAAGATAACCACTCTAAAGTCGAGAGAAAAAATAATACTTAGTTGAGAAAAAGTTGATTGTACACAGCTCTTGAGGAAATATATCTAGTAAAGTAAGGTCACTCTTTATCTCTCTGACCTCACTTTCCACATCTGTTAAAATGAAGAGGTCAAATGAAATAATCTTCTGCAGTTTCTTTCTGTCCTAATGTTGGATGAGAACTAGAGGTCACTATAGCTAACATACACATTTAAAAGGGGCAGTTGGTCACTTTCAAAGCTGGCTTCTAGAGACCCAACCCTCAGGGTAAGCTGGGTACAGAAAGGACTTTGGAAACTTAACCAGGTACTATCACTGGCTTAGAGACCACCTTTACGAGGCCCTCATTAAGTTTCATGGCATGTCTCTTTACCTGGTTTGTTCAGAACTGAAAGAAAAAGGATAAGATTATACGGACTATCAAAGAGCCATAGAAGTGAACACAATTGCAGGACGAGAAATGAGGCCCTTTCAATTTTACTCTTCTTAGGAATTTACTGAGAGCCATTTCACTATCTCCTTCCTCCCACCCCACTGTGGAATTCCTTTCAAATCATATCATGATACTTGCAGGCTTAAGGCAGATTTGAAATGAAGATCAAATGAAACAGCAAAGCAGAAAGGAAAAATCAGAGCCCTATGTATTAAAATAATAGATTCAAATCACAACCCAAAACCAACGGGGGGCCAGTAGAGAGCTGGAAGGGTTCACGCATAGAGAACTGGAAAATTGAGGTCCCATTGTCCTGCAGATGATCCTCACACCTTAGGACTGCAACTGGCTTGGCCTAAGCCTTCCTCTGCCCTGATTATTCTGAAGGGATCTTCTGAAGCTCCAGGTTGGGGAGGCTTTTCAGCTTCCTATGAACTTCAAGCACTGGTTAGTCTACCACGTCTGCCTCATTCACTCTGTGTGCTCTAAGCAGAAGCTCAATAGTGTATGTCGAATGATTGAAGGCAGGAAGGAATGACTGTCTTCAACTTTAGACATGCTCTAAAATCACTGAGGACTGTGGTAAAAGCACGTGTAACAACCAGTTACCCCACTGTTCAGATTAAAATCACTGGAGAGGGTGGCTTGGATGTCTGTATTTTATACAGACCACAAGCTAAGAATGGTTTCATGTTTTTAAGGGTTAGTAAAAAGAAGAAAAAGAGGAAGAAAAAGAAAAGGAGAAGAAGAAGGAGAGGATTAATCGATTTTCTAATATTAAGCCTACTTGCATTCCAGAGATTAACCTACTTACATATTTTTGTATATATTGATGGGTCTGATTTGAAAACTTTTTATTTGAGATTTTGAATTAATTTTTATGAGTGATATGAGCCTATGTTTTTTTGAATTGTTGTTATTTTAGGACTGGCTAGCTAATTGGTGTGAGCCAATTTTTAAAAATAAATCTCTCTCTCTCTCTCTCTCAGAGAAAGAATATACTTATAATCTCCTAATGGTTCTGTTTCTCTGGAGAATCCTAACACAGACACCAAGTCCCATGTTGCATCTCCCAGCTTATTGCTTTTCTTCTTTTTGTTTGCTTTGACTCTACTCTTGGCTACCTATATAAATGATGCCCTGAGTAGTTGAAAACTGGATATAACTACCAATTGGTGGGCTTTACTGTAGGGTTTTCAGGATAGATCTGAACTTTTTATTGGAAAATCACATTTGTAAGTTGTTTGGAGTGAAGGAACTGAGCAGAGAAATAATAGAACATTTCCAAGAAATTAAGGACATTAATTTCTAGATTAAGAAGGTATATTGTATGCCTAGCTCCTGAATGGAAAAAGACCCACATTGAGGTTATTGTCATGGAAGTTTAGACAGAACACTGAGAATTTAGAGAAGATGCTTGTGCACATCTTGAGCATATTTACAAGTATCCATAGAGCAGACACCTAGAGGAAGAACTGCTAGTGTCTGCTAGTATTCACATCCTCAACTTAATAGGTATTGTCAAATTGCTCTTGAAGTATCCTAATTGATAGCAGTGAATAAGAGCATTATCAAACCATTTTTGGAAACTAATTGATACGAAATCGTATTTGTTATTTAATTTGCATATATGTATTTATTAGTGAGGTGAGACATATTTTTATACACTCATTGTTTAGATATTTCTCTGTGAATTGTCTGAAAATATCCTTTGTCCGTTTTTCTTACTGATTTGAATAGTTACTATGTATACTAATATTTTATTTTAGTTATAATATGTTGCAAAAATCTTTTCTCCATTGTGTGGTGTTTCTTTTTCACTTTGTGTTTTTAAACTTTCTTATATCTTCTATAAATTTTATATGTTTCCTTTGAAAAATTAATATCTCTGAATTCTGCTTTTTTGTGTGTATCGTGTGAGGTAGGGATACATTTTCTCTGCCATCATTCATTCCTTAAATAGCAAATCCATTTCCACAGATTTGTAATGATACTTCTGTCACATACCAAGCTTCTGTATGTATTTAGGGCTGTGGGTGGGCTCTCTGTTCACTTCATTTGTCTTTCATCTATCCTGGTGAATAAATACCATGCTTATTTAATTAACTGCTTCTCTAGTGAGTCTATCTAGTGAGATTAATTTTTCTTTATGTCTCTTCATCTACCTAATTGTTTTGGATATTTTTAAATATGAAATTTAGATTAGCTGAACAAGTTATGTGGGGAAAAAAACCCTGTTGGTAATTTGATTGAAATTACATTAAATTTGTACATTAATTTGGGGGAATATAGGCTTCTTTTTAAATTCTTTAAATTCCTTTTAATAACTTAAAAATATTTTCTCCCCAAATGCCTTGTGTATCACTGTTAGAATTGTTCCCAAGTACCTTATAGTTATTGTTGAGAATTGTTCCCAAGTACCTTATAGTTATTGTTGATACTGTTTTTAAAAACTTCTTTTTTAAATTATATTTTCCATTTAAAAATTTTTGGCCTGTAAGAATATTGATGAGTTTTGTGTATTGATTTTATATTCAACTTTGTTAAGTTGTCTCATCGGAATTGTAGATACTCTCAGGCATTTTGGGTGAACAATTACAATTATGTCCTCTATGAATAATGACAATTTTGTTTTATGCTCTAATTTCCTCCTTTCTTCTTTCCTTTTTTTTTTTTTGAGACAGAGTCTTGCTGTGTTGCCCAGTCTGGAGTGCAGTGGCACAATCTCAGCTCACTGCAATCTCTGCCTCCTAGGTTCAACCAATTCTCCTGTCTCAGTCTCCTGAGTAGCTGGGATTACAGGCATGCACCACCATGCCCAGCTAATTTTTGTGTTTTTAGTAGAGACAGGGTTTCACCACGTTGGCCAGGTGGGTCTCGAACTCCTGATGTCATGATCTGTCCGCCTCAGCCTCCCAAAGTGCTGGGATTACAAGCATGAGTCATCGCCCCCAGCTCCTTCCTTCTTTCTTTTGTATTAGTGAAAAGGATAAGATCTCAGTGCAAAATGGTATTAAAGTAGTGACATCAGGAATTCTTGCTTTATTCCTGACTTTAAAGAGAATATTTTCAACTTTTAAGCATTAAGTATGCTGGTGTTTGTAGGTTTTTGGCATATGTGCTTTAGCAAATTGAAAGGTTGTATTCTAATCTGACTTGCTAAGAATTTATAGTTTTTGTAACCAGGCATGGATTCTGTATTTTATCAAATACTTCGGAGTGTGATCATACAACTTTATGACTTTTCCCCTTTCATCTGTTAAAGCGGTAAATTAGATTAATAGATTTTCTAATATTAAACCATTCTTGCATTCCAGAAATTAACCTACTTGATATGATTTATTTTTACATACATTGATGTATTTGATAACATTTTATTTGGAATTTTGCATTTATGTTTATGAGTAACATGAGCTTACATATCTTTTTTGTTTTTTGGTTTTTTTTTGAGACAGAGTCTTGCTCTGTCACCCAGGCTGGAGTGCAATGGTGCAATCTCAGCTCACTGCAACCTTTGTCTGACTGTCCAAGTGATTCCCCTGCCTCAGCTTCCTGAGTAGCTGAGATTACAGGTGTGTACCACACCCAGCTAATTTTTTGTATTTTTAGTAAGGATGGGGTTTTATATGTTGGCCATGCTGGTCTCAAACTCCTGGCCTCAAGTGATCCACCTGCCTCAGGGTCCCAAAATGCTGAGATTTCAGGTGTGAGCCACAGCACCCAGCCGAGCTTACATATCTTTTAAAATTATTACTATTTTTTGGAATCAACGTTGTATTAGCCTCAAAAAACTGTTATATCTCCTTCCCACTTTTCCTCCTCTCCAGAAATTTTTATGTAAGATAGAGATTACTTCTGGAATATTTGGAAAACTTTTGTGCATAAAATCTAATTACTGAAACCATTTTGACAACTATAGGTTGATTCATATTCTCTGTATTTTCTTGAGATGTTTTCATCATCCTATTTCCCTAGGAAATTTGCCAATTTGGCTAAGATTTTTTTTTTAATTTGTTGGTTTAAAGTTTCCACAGCATATTCCTAAAAATTTTTTTTATTTTTTTTTACATTTAAATCCTGCTATTGCTCATATATTTAAATTTTTATAGCATCAATTTCTGCTCTGATCTTTACTATAATTTTTTTCTCTCCTGTATATCCCTGTGTGTGCACCACCCTTTACATTATTTCTAACTTTTTGTCTATTTAGCTTATTAGTGTCTAGAATATCTTTCACTTAAATATATACATGAAACCATCATTCTCAACAAACTAACACAGGAACAGAAAAACAAACATCGCATGTTTTCACTCATAAGTGGGAGTTGAAGAATGAGAACACATGGACACAGGGAGGGGAACATCACACACTGGGACCTGTCAGGGGCTGGGGGGCTGGGGGAGGGATAGCTTTAGGAGAAATACCTAATGTAGATGACAGGTTGATGGGTGCAGCAAACCACCATGGCATGTGTATACCTATGTAACAAACCTGCACGTTCTGCACATGTATCCCAGAACTTCAAGTATAATTAAAAAAAAAAAGGAAAAAGAGTACTAAGAAATATATATATATACACACATACATACACACACACACACACACACACACACACACATACACATATGTTGGGCTATGAATTTCCTTCTAAGTATTGCTTTATCAGCATCCTAGAAGTTTTAAAATACACTAGTTTTTATTATTTAGTTTTAAATATTTTATAATTTCAATCTTTATTTCACCCTTGACATGAATTATTCAGTACTGTGTTTTAAATATTAAACAAATACTTCTAGTTATGTTATCAATTTCAATGACACACTGATCAGATAAGATTTTCATGACATCAATTCTTTGGATACTTGTTGACATTTGCTCTATACTACAGGAGTGGTCAATTTTAAGAAATATTTTATGTATAATTAATAAAAAGGTATTTGTCTAATTGTTATGGACTATTTCTTACATGTCTAACCTGTTAATTTTGTTATCCTAAACTTCTCAAGTTGTACAAAATTTTTTCTACTTGATCTGAGTACAGCTATGTTAAAATCTCCCACTGTGTCTGGGAATATCTCTATTACCCCTTGTAATTCTGTCAATTTTTTAAATGCATTGGAACCACATTGTGATGAGCCAAGTTGTATTCTCCCCGAATTCATAAGTTGAAATCCTAATCCCCAGTACCTCAGAATGTGACTGTATTGGGGAAAAGAACCTTTAACGAGATAATTAACTTAAAATAAGGTTAATTACATTTGGCTGAAAAACAGATATTAGGTAAATAAAATAAGGTCATTAGGGTGAGCCTTAATTTAACATGACTGTTGTTTTCACAAGAGGAAATTGGGATGCAGACATGCACACAGAGGGAAAACCATGTGAATATACAGGGAAAAGATAGCCATCTGCAAGCCAAGGAGAGAGGTCTGAAGGAAACCAAACCTGCTGATACCTTAATCTCTTTCTAACTTCAAGAACTGTGAGAAAATAAATTCCTGTTGTTTAAGGCTCCCAGTCTGCAATACTCTGTTATGGAAGCCCTAGAAAACTAATATACACATATTGTCAGACTCATAGAAGCTCAGAATTGTTAGAGCTTATTTCTGAACAGCTGTTTTTTTGTTGATGTTGTTTTTTTGTTCTGAGATGGAATCTTTCTCTCTGTCACCAGGCTGGAGTGCAGAGACATGATCTTGGTGCACTGCAACCTCTGCATCCTGGGTTCAAGCAATTCTCCTGCCTCCCAAGTAGCTGGGACTACAGGTGCGTGCCACCACAACTGGATAATTTTTGTATTTTTAGTGGAGATGGAGGTTTCACCATGTTGGCCAGGATGGTCTCTATCTCTCAACCTCATGATCTGCCTGCCTCATCCTCCAAAAGTGCTGAGATTGCAGGTGTGAGTCACCATGCCTGACTGCCTTTTCATTCTTAAGGCCTTACCTCTTTCATTCCTTACTGTTTTTTTTTTTTTTTTTTTTTTTTTACAGAAAGTCAATTTTCTGCAATATATATTTGTAAATATATATTACTATATAAAGTTATATATATATATTTCAAATATATAGGCATGTAAAGCCTATAGGCTTTTTATAAATTTATAAACTTTTTAAAATTTGTTGGTTTAAAGTTTCCACAGAATATTTCTAAAATTTTTTAAATGTTTATTTTATTTGTGTTTTTAACATTTAAATCCTGATACTGCTTATATATTTAAATTTTTATAGCATCAATTTCTGCTCTGACCTTTACTATAATTTCTTTTTTTCTCTCCTGTATATCCCTGTGTGTGCACCATCCATTGCATCATTTCTAACTTTTTGTCTATTTAACTTACTAGTGTCTAGAGTATCTTTCACTTAAATATATACATGAAACCATCATTCTCAACAAACTAACACAGGAACAGAAAACCAAACGCTGCATGTTCTGACTCACAAGTGGGAGCTGAAGAATGAGAACACATGGACACAGGGAAGAGAACATCACACACCGGGGCCTGTGGAAACGTTAAACCAACAAATTTTTAAAAAGGTTTATAAATTTATAAAAAGTTTATATAAAGCCTATAGGCTTTATATGCCTATATATATTACAATATATATTTGTAATATATATTGTAATATATTACTATATATAGTAATATATTTGTCAAATATATTTTATATATATATACTATATATATAAAATAAAATATATTTGTAAAATATATAGTAGTATATTTATACAAGCCTATCATTTTAGTATTTACCTAATATTTTTCAGCCAAATGTTAATGTTAATATTTGTATCCTTATGATTCTGATGTGTTCATATACGTAATATATATACAAGAATATAAATACATATAATATATAAGTATATACAAATACATATTTGGATTTTTGAAATTATATGTTTAATTGTAAAAATCCAAACTGACAAAAATCTACATTTAAATGAGCATATATTTTTCATTCAGCTTTAAATTTAGTCTTCCTCTGGCCTTATAGTTCAAATGAGTTCATTATAAAGAATATATATATATTCTTATAAATATATTTGCAATCACAATAAATGTAAAAGGGTATATATATATTCTCATAACATATATATATGCATAAGTATATATGCCTATAGGCTTTATTTGCATATATATATATACATATATATATATAAAACAATAGAAAATTTGTCCATTAACACAAATTTAACCCTTTTACATTTATTGTGATTACAAATATATTTTAAGGTGTTTCTCACATTTTCATCATATTTTCTATGCATTTGCTTCTTTCTCTCTTCCCTTTTTCTGAGCTCTGTTAAATTAATCCAATTTTATTTAATTTTGGTTTCCTCCCATTACTGGCTTGGATGTTCTGATGTTTTACTCTTTTAGTGATTGCCAAACCCCTTCAATTCTATAAAACAATTTCAACAAACACATTAAAAAAATATGATTTTAACAACATCCGTTATTCAGTGGCTCTTTTTTTAACCTCAATATTTCTTAGGTACTGAAACTAACTTACGAAGTTTTCCAAGGAGAAACAGGCTTTATTTTTTATTCAAGGATAGAATTTTAAGTTGAAACCATTTAACACAACACAATTATAATAAAGTGAGAAAATATTGGACTTTTACAGACTGTAGAACAAAGCTGTTATTTCTGTGGGCCTGGAATTCTAGAGATGTGGTCTACGATTGTGCCTCAAACCAGTTTTAAATTTTGAGCATGAATATTTTCAAAATGAGAGTGTCTATAATTGTATTTTAGATATTATTGATTTATTATAATATTTACCTTTGAAATAGGCCTTATGCTATTGCATCTGAAATAGAAATAGCTGTTCTATGTACTACAGAAGTTTTTTTGAGGTTTATAAGGAAGTAATTGTGGTGTTTTGGTCTGTCGTTAATATCAACTAAATAAATTGGACAATTCATGTTCAAGAACAGTGTTCTAGGTTTGTAGAAGTATAGAATCAACTCTGATTTAGATTTCTTTAACCATTCAACAGTCACAGCATAGGCCTCAGAATTTGCTAGTGTGAGCTGATTACCAAGTTTAAACATTTTCTGCAAGTCTTCTGGACCCTGACTCAATGTCTCTCAAGCTCTCCAATGTTCTCATTCCCAGGGCCTCTGCTCTGCTTCTGGCCCTCTCCTCACTCACTTGGACTATTTTAATGGCCTCCTTAGTGGTTGATTTGCTTCCGATATCCTTTTCCTTAATAGGAGAAAAGCCACACAAATTCATTAATATGCATGGGGGAAAATACCAGAGTGAGTATTCTAGAGTCTGTCTTTCACTGCAGTATGTACCTTGACACAAGACTTCCTTTTCTTTCTTAAATAATGAATTGTGTGGGCTAATGATGATAGTGTGTGTGTCCTTAACCAAATATTATTACTAACCAAGGTATGTGCATAAAATAATACAAAATGTAATGTGTAAACTATAAAACAAACATCCACGAATTCACCACGTAGCCTAAGTAGATAGTGTCCACTTTGTTTTCCTCCCCATTCCAATTTCTCTTCTTTCTCTCTACCCTCTTCCTGAGTCTTACATTTATGATTCCTTTTCTTCAAAAAATGCATAAACATATATGCCTAAGCATATAATTACATTTTGCCTTTTTTGGGGCTTTATTAAAATTATATCATACTCTCTATAGGCCAAATGAAAAGGGACTTGCCTTTTCATTCAACGTATTTTTTCTAAGCTCTAAACCTTTCGTAGTGCTTAACTGTAATTCAATTATTTTCACTCCTACATGTGAATATACTGTTATCTTCTATCCATTCTTTTGCTAGTGGATATCTGGGCTGTTTTCAGTCTTGTCTATTCTGCCTCTCATTCCTAGGGCCTCTGCTCTGGACCGTCACAATCCAGAAATACAGTACTCAAATTTTATGAAGGCCTGAGACTGGGGAAAGGAAAGAAAGTCAATGGAAGGCAAATTTCTTCTATCCAAATGTCAAAGAAGTTGTGCACATTACTTCCACTTACATTTGACTGGTGCGAACTTAGCTATATGGCCATAACTAGCTGTAAGGTAGGCTGTAGAAGGAATTTTGAAAAACTATCACTCTCATCTTCCTGACACCAAAGACTTTCCTCTTCACATTTACATATTACAGTTTCTTGACTACACAGAGCATTGAACAACCTAGGAATTGTGATTATTGGTTGGTTGGTTGACCTGACATACTTGCCAATGAATGGACTCAAGCTTCTGCATAACATCTTAGAGAATTAACATAATTCTATTTGCCCAAAGTTTGTATACTGTTTTGCTTAGTGAATCTATTTTTGCTTTGATTTGGCTGCGAGGGTATCAGTCAACCCATGGGTCTTTTTCCAAATGAAAATGGAGGGCATCATATCAAAAAGTGATTTTCAAGACATTTTACCTAACTACAATTTTCATTTTGAAAAATTCTAACGAGTCCCAAGGAACCTGTCCCCTCCCCATCCATATTCATAGAAAGATGGCAGTTTTAAAATATAAGGAATGAAAAATATGATGAGGCAATTTAGGATATTTAGCTTGAAAAAAAAAAAGTGAGTGGGAGCATGACAGTTGTCTTCCAATGTCTGAACAGCTGTCAGGTTAAAAAAAAAAACTGAACATTTTCTGTGTATTTCTAGAGAGCAAATCTAGGCTTGATATGTGGAAGGGAAATGGACGCTCATGAATTAGTGAATTTGTTGTGAAGAATTGAATTAGGGTAGGTCAACTTGCATAATAAACCTTTTAATTTCAGTATCCTGATGATAAATATATGTTTTATTTCTTGTTATGACAATAGTTCAGTGGAGTGTTCCTGGCTAGGCTGCTGCTGCAGCTCTCCTCCCATGAAGTTGCAGGGATCTAGGCTCCTTCCCTCTAGTAGGCTGTATCCCCAAGGGGCTCCAGAGTCCTCTAGGAAGAACTGTAGCTGTGGAGGATAACACGTTTAATGGACCAGATTTGGAAGTGATGTGTATCAGTTCTAACCACATTCTATGGGCTAGAACACAATTGTGAGGCCATGCCCAATTGCAAGGAAGATTGCAAAATGTAGTTTAGCTGTGTGTCAAGGAATGGGAGGAAATCTATTCATTCTGTTTCTACCCAATCTCTGCCATGAACTGCCCTTACAGATACAAATACTGTTTTATTCTTCTTCCCATACATAGAATATACTTCCTGGTTTCTGAGGAAAATAGTCACAAGTTTGACTCAGACTTACTAGATTGTGTCTAGCTCAAATCCAGTGTTTCTGAGTATTGCATAGACCTCTCTGTCAGATTCAGTTGATGCTTCTTGGGGTGTGAAAACCAATGAACTAAAAAGACAAGTTGTCTGCTCACTCCCAATACCCCAACATTAACACACACACACACACACACATACACACACACACACACACACACACACACACACACACACCCCTAATAGTCTGTGATAGAGAGTGGTACTGATAACCTCAGTAGGTCATCCTATTTACAAAGAGAACAGGGGACACATAGCAATCATTCGTCTATAATATTTGCAAAAGCATGTTGGGCAGGCATTACAAAATCCGCCTAGTAAGGTAGGGGAAGAAGGTGGGAGAATAGTTATTTGATTAGACTTTGATTCTATTTTGGGAGAGACCCTCTTGGCCATTATTCTCTATAGTCCTTGAATCCACTCACTGTAAGGTTCTTCCATCTCCACTTTACTGTATTGGAAGTATTTTTCGAGTATGCCTCTTTGGGGGCCAAATAACCTTAGTAGCGAATTCACGCTTATGTAAGTTTTGGGGCCCAAGGATTATTTTGATGCTTGAACAGTTACATTTTAGTATGGAGTTGTGGGGGTTTTCTTTTGATAATACAACAGTCATGAAATTTTACTGGGATTCTAATCTGTTTGCTTCCAGTTAGTTCCATGTACAAGTAACTATATCTAAATTTCTTTCCCAAGGATAATTCTCAAACTTGAAATGTTTCTTTGCTTCCTCACTAAGCTTATCGTTCCTTTGAAGCTAGCCACGCTAATAGGTTTGAGTGGGAAGGCCACACTCCTAATCCCATCTTTACTGAAAGGCCTTTTTTTTTTTTTTTTTTTCCTTTCCTGAGCTCATCTCCTTCTTGCATACGAACCCAGTGCAGCCAATAGTGGCCAATACACACTGACACTTGAATTATTTCCAACCCTTGCCCTAAAGTTACACACTCAGTGTCCATGTGGCCTGCCTTCCATATTATTGTAGGCAATATTTTTACCAAATATTTTGCCATTGCAGATGCCTTTTCCAGCAGTATTTTTGCTGCCTATCATCTTACTGCTAAGCCAGTATCACATATTTTAGTCTTTTTTTTTTTGAGATGGTGGTACTCTATTTCAAGACACCAAGTTTTGTGCACGTCAAAGCATGCTAACTGCTCCAAGATACAACCTTCAAATTCCTGTCACTTAACACAGTGAAATCTGTATCTTGTTCATGTAATAGACCATTCTGTATATTCATAGTCAGGTCGTTTTCTATGTGGTTTTCTTCCAAGGTCTGCCATCCCAATCCTCTCTGAATGCTCAGTGTACAGCTGGCAGGTGAGGGCAGAGCATGCAATGGAGGACATGTTGAGGGGAGTTTAGTGTCCAGGCCTACAAATGGGATGCATTCTAGAACTCAGTCACATGCCATAGCTAACTGATGGAAACACAGGAAATATCATCTAGCTGTGTGCACAATGAGGAAATAGCTTTGCTGAGCAGTTAGCCAGTCTCTGCCAAACCAAGGATACTTTCTTAACAATTGTAGCTATCTGAAAATGAGAGCCTACTGTCACTGAAATGTCTCAGGCCCCAACAACTGCCCATTTGGTATCCATCCTGCATTGGGTAGAAAGTTAGACTAAATTATCTTTGAGGTCCCTTCCAGCTTCATTATCAGGGAAGACTAAAAGTCAACTAATACTCACATGGAGAAAAGATAATTAACAGGTTCATAGATACTGATCCTGTTTACCCTTTATAAAAAAAAAAATACAGGTGTTGGTCTGCTGCCCAGGCTGGAGTGCAGTGGCGTGAAATGACTTACAGCAGCGTTTACCTCCGCAGCTCAGGCAAGCCTCCCACCTCAGCCTCCTGAGAATCTGGGACTACAAGGAGTGTACCTCCATGCCTGACTCATTTTGTTTATTTTTTATAAAAACCAGGGTCTTGCCATGTTGCTGAAAATCTCGTCATGTTGAACCCCTGGGCTCAAGCAACCCTCCCACCTCAGCCTCTCAGAGTGCTTGGATTACAGGTGTGAGCCACTGCACCCAGCATATTCTTTTTTTAATGGAGCTTTTACTGAATTAACTTTATTTTCCCTTAGCTCTATTAAGGTATAATTGATAAATAAAAATTGTATTTATTTACAGTGTACAACTTGTTGTTTTAAGATATATATTTTATATATATATGGTGAAATAATTAAATCAAGCTAATTAACATATCCATCACCTCACATACCTCACATTAGCATTTTGTTTTGTAGTGAGAACATTAAAGATCTACTCTGTTAGCAATTTTCAAGTATTTCAATTATTAACCATAGTCAACATATTGTACAATATATCTCCAGAACTTATTCATCCTAACTGACACTTTGTACCTTTGACCAACATCTCTTCATCTCCCTGCTGACATCTCCCAGTCCTTGGCAACCACTGTTCTACCCTCTGCTTCTATGAGTTCAACTTTTTAGATTCCACATATAAATGAGAAAATGCATCGCATGTGTCTCTGTGCCTGGCTTATTTCATGTAGCATAATAGCCTTCAAGTTCATTCATGTTGTAAATTACAGAATTTCTTTCTTTTTAAAAGCTGAATTGCATTCCATTGTATGCGTATATACCACATTTTGTTTAGCCATTTATCCTTCAATAGACACTTGGGTTGATTCCATATCTTGGCTCTTATGAACAATGATGCAATGTACATGGGAGTTCAGATCTCTCTTTGACATACTGATTACATTTCCTTTGGATATCGATACCCAAAAGAAGGATTGCTGGGTTATATGGTAATTCTATTTTTAAGTTTTTGAGGAACCTCCATGCTGTTTTCCATAATCACCGTATTAGTTTGCATTCCCACTACCAGTGTACAAGGATTCCCCTTTTTTCCCCCATCCTCAACAATACTTTTCTTTCCTCTTTTTGATAATAGACATCTTAACTGGTATCTCACCGCGGTTTAATTTGCCTTTCCCTGATTCACGATGTTCACATTTTTTTCATATGCCTGTTGGCCATTTGTATGTCTTCTTTAGAAAAATGTCTATTCAGTTCATTTGCCTACTATTTAATTGTATTATTTGTTTTATTGCTATTGAGTTGTTTGAGTTTCTTATGTAGTTTGGGTATTAACCTCTTATTAGATGTATGGTTTGCCAATATTTTTACCATTCTATAGGTTGTCTGCTCACTCTGTTGATTGTTTCTTTTGCTGTGTAGAAGTATTAAGTTTCATACAATCACATTTATCTATTTTTTCTTTTGTTGTCTGTGCTTTTGGGGTCATATCCAAAAAATTCTTAGCCCAAACAAATGTCAAGAAGCTTTTCCCTTATGTTCTCTTCTAGTAGTTTTGCAGTTTCACAAGTCTTATATTTAAGGCTTTAATCCATTTTATTTTTTATGTGGTATGAGAAAGGCTTCAATATCATATTTGTGCATGTGGATGTGCAGTTTTCCTACACCACTTATTGAAGAAATTGTCTTTTTCCCATTATGTGTTCTTGGTGCCTTTGTCAAAGATCAATTGACCATAAACATGTGGATTTATTTATAGGCCCTCTGATCTATTCCATTGGTGTAGATGCCTGTTTTTACATCAGTTCCATACTGTTTTGATTATTGTATTTCTGTAGTATATTGTGAAATCACATAGTGTGGTGCTTCCAGCTTTGTTCTTTTTGCTCAAGATTACTTTGGCTATTTGGGGCCTTTTGTGATTCCATATGGATTTAGGATTTTTAAATTTCTGTATAAAATGTCATGAGAATTTTGATAGAGATTGCATGACTCTGTAGATAGCTTTGGGTGGTATGGATATTCTTACGATATTCTTCTAATCCATGAACATGGGATATCTTTCCATGTATTTTTGTCTTCTTCTATTTTTTTATTAATGTTTTATATTTTCAGTGTACAGATCTTTCACTTCCATGAACTTATTCACAAGTATTTTGATGTGTCTTTGGATGCTATTGTAAATGGAACTGATTTCTTGATTTCTTTTTCAGATAGTTTATTGTTAGTATATGGAAACTCTACTGTCTGATTTGCATTAATTTTGTATCCTGCAACTTTGTTGAATTTGTTAGTTTTATTCTTAGGACCTTCTATTCATAAGGTCAATTAGTTAACTAAATTAGGTTCCCACTGTGATTAGAGGCAATAACAAACGTTTGGTGAGCTTTTTGAATGCAGACAAACTTGAGAAAATGTGAGTACACTTTTGTTTATTGTTATCTATAATATTTACTTAAGTGATTAATTGCCTCTGGGAATGAAAGTATAAACTAAAGCACAGTGAATACATTTGCTAATTTCCAGCCTTTGCTGAATCTTTAGCCATGATATTACCATTATCTTTATCAGTGGAACCAGCCTTAAAGTAGCAGTCTTTATATTAACTTGTAATTACAAAATGTCTGGGGTCTCACAAATCAAAAGATTGTCTTTCACCACCTAAAGATTATGTTTCACCACCTAAAGATTCAAAGGGCTTCTCTTCTTTAAGGGAAGGTTTTATTATTACAGTCTTCATCCTTACTTCTCTTTAGTAAACTTCCTTTTTTATGGAAAAAGTTGATTATTAAAGACCCAGTCAGCCATAAAGAGTGCAAGAAAATATTGTAAAAAGAAGTGGAGGCCAGGCACAGTGGCTCACACCTGTAATCCCAGCACTTTGGAAGGCCGAGGAAGGTGGATCACGAGGTCAAGAGATTGAGACCATCTTAGCCAACATGGTGAAACCCTGTTTCTACTAAAAATACAAAAATTAGTTGGGCATGGTGGCGTGTGCCTGTAGTCCCAGCTACTCAGAAGGCTGAGGTAGAAGAATCACTTGAACCCAGGAGGCAGAGGTTGCAGTGAGCCAAGATCATGTCACTGCTCTCCAACCTGGATGACAGAGTGAGACTCCATCTCAAAAAAATAAATAAATAAAAGAGGAAGTGGAAATATTTATAATTTTTATAGTGTTTTACACTATATATTTTGTATAAATTATATATTATATAATTTGCATATGATGTTATATAATTTATATAGTATGCATATTTTTAATATAAAGTATTTACACATGTATATGTAATTTACATATATTAAGATATATTATATATAAATCATAATATATAACATATCTACATTACATATAATACATCTAAATTATGAAGCACAGTAATTCTTTCAGTCATTCAGCAGATATTCATTAAACTTCTAGTTGTGCCAGCCATACAATACATTAGACACTGCAACTTAACATGAGTAAGACATAATTCTTTTCTGAGGGAGCTCCCGGTCTGGTAGAAGGATAGAAGCATGTAAAAAAAAATGTGTTTAACATGACTACACAGTAGAACAGGGCATGAAGGGCAAAGTGCTGATATCTAACTAGGGGATCCAGAGGCTGGGGTAGAACAGGTTTATAGAAAGGGTAGTGGTTGAGCAGAGTCACTTGTCTAATTGCAACAATATCTCTGGGAGGCAGACATTATTCTCATTATTCACATAAAGAAACTGAGGCTCAGTAAAGCCAAGTGACTCATCCTTGCAGAGTTAGACGTGGAACTTCTCCCAACCCCGCAGATCCCACCTCTGTCTTTCTGCTCTACTACACTTATACCTTACACAGCTTGCTCAATTATAGGTACACAGCAGAGTTACAGAGCCCAATTTTGGAGTTTAGTTGATAAAGCTGATCTCTACCTTTAGTTCCCCCTCATTCATCAGGTTAAGTTCTTTCTCAGGACAAGGCAAATTAACTTCTCTTTTGAGAAGACAGGCTCTTTTCTGGCTACTAATACTCACCTAGGCCACCCCCTACCATCACAATTGGCTCCTTCTCCTCCCCTTCATTGGGGTTTTCATTCCAGGGACCCAGCTGGTGTTCCATCTTCCTGGTGAAGTTCTCCCCCAGACCCCTGTTGCTAAAAGCCAAGTCTTGCTCCCTCTTTCTTAGCACACCTTGAAATGGATTTGAATTGTTCTTCAGTAGATAACTCTTACCCTGTTCCCCCACCCCTCCCAGGCTGTTGGACTCTCAGGCAGGGACTACCTTAATGGGTTCCCTACTTTCCAGTACCTGGTCCAGAGCTGAGTCCCCACACAGGACTCAAAGTGATACTTAAAGGGTGACAGCTTTATCCAGGAGACAAAAAGAGCAATTTTCTTTTCCTCTGATGTTTTATAGTATCCTTATTGAACAATAACAAAAAAATAAAGTGGCAGCCTACAATGAGCTCCTCAATTGTGTGTGTGTGTGTGTGTGTGTGTGCACATGCACATGTAAATCTTATTGATTACAAAATACAAAAGTCTAGAAGGTGGTTCCCAAATCTGCAGGACATAAGAACTATTCAGGGCTATCAAAATACAGATTGATGGGCCTTATCCCAGAACTAAGGAACTGAGAGATCCCTAGAGCCCAGGGAATCTGGGTTTTTAACAAACACCTGCAGATTATTCTGATGGTGGGCTGCATTTAAATTATGCTTCAAACAATCAGGGGCATTTGGGGTAGATAATGGTGGGGAGGTAGTGGCAAAAATCAGCTCTGTGAGCATGAACATTGTGGGCAAAATGGAGAAATGGAAATGGAGAAACCAGCTTTAGGAATGGTGGGTGAACCTAATGGCATAAACAAGTCATAAAAGGGAGTCAAGGGGGTTCTAGTCAGGAAGGTAGATGGTGGCTAAATTGTGACAAATTTTAACCTTGTGCTGAGAATAGTAGACCCTCCAGGGGAATATGGGACAAAAAAAGAATCATTGAAATCCTAATATGCAACAATCATTGTCTTTGGGCAGAACAAATAATGTCCCACTTAAATATGTATTATTTAGAATGATGTAGATGCTGCTTGGGTTAATAAGATATGACTTAATATAAAAGATTTCCTGAGTTATAAGTAGCTTTTGGTTATTTTCAGCAGATTATAAAAGTACAATTTCTATTATGTGGGAGGCTCTGAATTTTTTAACCAAAAGGTTGAGAAACACTTTTGGAAGCAGAGGGCATCCCTGGAGGTTTCTGAACGGGAGAATAATGGGTCTTTGGGGTGGACTGAGGAAGTGTGCTGTGGAAGGTGGAGACACCAGAGATGAGACTGTTCAAATAGCTCCAGAATGAGGTCATGAGGACCTGGGTGAGGTCAACAGCAGTGGGTTTGGTGTCAGCATAATATTTTGTGGTCTGCCTATAAGTCAGCTACTCCCTGCTCTCCTTTGTCACATATCTGCCCTTTCCAGACCTGTCCAAGCCCCCGTGTCTGGGTTGAGTTATATGCCCCAGATGCAGGGACTGTGCCTCCTGCTTCTTTTTTCTAGAGTCCTGATGGAGCAAGTGGTAAGAAGGGATTTGATGGATGTGTCTTGCAAATCATGATCTTTTCACATACCTCTACTGGCTTAAGAAGACTCTGAATCCAGAGATCTATTTCTCTGAACAAAATGATAGTCCTGAATGAATGATGGCAGAAAAATGGGCCAAAGAACAGCCTACTCTAGAGAGATCAGATTTAAAGAGGCGGCAATCCTTTAATCCCAGGCAATATTGCTTCCGCTACAAACCCTGGAGTCCACATCACCACACAGATGAGCCCTGGCTGCAGTCCTCAGCCACCTGATCCCCAGAAGGAGCAGGAAATATTAGCTATTCCAAAAGTGGGCATGATGGGCTGGCTACTGGGGGTCACGTGGGGCTAGTTACTGTAATTCCAGCCACAGCCGGCCTCTGTCTTTTCTGGGAGCAATTGGTGTGACCAAGATGCAGAGAACCCTAATCCTATCTTGGCACAGAGGCAGCCTGACATTCGCCAGGACTCTCCCACCCAGAAATTCTGCTTTATAAATAGAGGAATGAGTATGCAACATTGTAGCAAAGGTCACTCAGGTATATTGCATGGTGACAGAGTGGTGGAATTTCCAAGAGGGAGGGGCATTCCTGGCACCACATGTAGTCTTCCTGTCTCAGACAAGACTGATTTGTGGGCTACTTTGACTTCTTTTCATATCCCTTGCATTTCCATTTAAGCAGAGGAAAGTAACTCTAAATGGAGGCTTTTACTGATTTTCAAAGTTCAGAGATTCGGGGCAACTAAAATTGTGCATCTCTATGTGTACATACAACTGTATTAAATTATAAATGTGCACTATGGGTAACAGTGACTAAAAATTCCACAACTTTAAACTTCTCCTTACATTTTGATAATTTCCTGTATTATGAAATCTGCCTTCTCAAGGTAGAAGCCAGAAAATGCACAACTGCAGACCTCATGTAGGTAGGTACAGTGAAATGATCCAAATTTTGGCAATCAGACATACCCTTGTGAGACCCGAATTTGAAAACAAGCAATATGAAGAAAGAGCTTCCTGTGAGTGATCTCAGGTCTTCAAGCAGGTGTGGTGGCAGAGATCTCTGGATCTTTGGGAGTGCAGAGGTAGAGTTTCTGGCATCCAATAAACTGTTATGAGACCACATAGTTGGACACTTTCTGGCTGCTTACCTTCAGGGTTTGGCTCTTCTGGCCTCCAGGAGATTCTAGGAGTTACCTAATATTCTTAAATCATTTTCTTTTTTTGCTTAAATTGTCAGAATAGATTCCACTGATTGCCTCTAAAGACCTTGACAGATCTACCAATTGGTACTTAGAATGGCTACTAGTAACAGATCCTCAAGAAAATGGAGACTTGTTTGGCTATCCAACATGGTTGGATCTGAAGGCAAGGCAATGTTTAGTTAGTTGGTATTAAAGAATGGGACTCTGGCAGCTCATGACAGAGAGTGATGAAATAATTACTTACATTATAACCTGACCTACCTACTCAAGGCTTTGGTGGCTTCCATGACACAGGAGGGGCTGAGAAATCCAAGTACTATGGACTGAACTT
Source organism: Plecturocebus donacophilus (assembly GCA_004027715.1). NCBI lineage: Eukaryota > Metazoa > Chordata > Mammalia > Primates > Pitheciidae > Plecturocebus > Plecturocebus donacophilus. Next base: position 28,574 of record PVKP010016197.1, on the reverse strand, counting down.
GCTGCTTCTAACTCGGTTGAGTGTTTTAAAGAAAAAAATTGATAAATCAGAGGTTAAAATTTTAAGTTTATTAGACTATCCTATAATTACGTAGTTTGCTATCTCTTACAGCCATAGGACTGATGTAGCTGAAAATCACAGTGAATTGCTGAATTATGAAATAGGTTGAATTCATAGCCTTAAGAGGATTCTTATGTGGAAGTTCTGGTACTGACCAAGAAAGTGACACATGGAGAATCAGTATGGGGACATTTAAGAGCATGTCAATTTCCAAAGTCTCAGCAGGAGAAACCCTTTCTTCCTTCTTTATTAAGGCTCTTCTTTCTCTGATTAATATCTGAAATTACCTTGCTAAAGAATGTTATCTTAGTAGCAGAAACCAAGATTTTCTTTTCTTTTTTTTTTTTTTTTTTTTTTTTTTTTTTGAGACAGAGTCTCGCTCTGTCTCCTAAGCTGGAGTGCAGTGGCATGATCTCAGTTCACTGCAACCTTCACCTCCCGGGTTCAAGCAATTGTCTGCCTCAGCCTCCTGAGTAGCTGGGATTACAGGCACACGCCACCACACCTGGCTGATTTTTGTATTTTTACTGAAGACGGGGTTTCACCATCTTGGCCAGGCTGGTCTTGAACTCCTGACTGCGTGATCCACCCGCCTCAGCCTCCCAAAGTGCTGGGATTACAGGTGTGAGCCACTGTGCCCAGCCCTATTTTCTTCATATACTGTTAGCTACTTCTCATTGCCTCACACTTGTAACAAAAGTCAGATTGCACCAAAGAAGCAATTACAATATCATTCTGGGGAAGTGAAGCAAAATAAGATTTTGCTAATTTCTAAAGGCAAAAACTTGGAAACTTGCATTTTAATAAATGACAGGCTACATGAGGGTATAGGATAGAAACAATTTTAGATTGGGTCAAATTCATTATTATGAGTTCGCTTAGTGGCGATTTTGAATTCCATGTGCTAGCTCAAAAAGTTGGGGGTAATTCTAGTGATTTCTTGTTTGGTTGACTAAAACTTAGTCTCAGCAGAGATCTATACCACATGGAAATTAAGATGCTAGACAGTGTTAGAGAAAATGTAGAGATGAAGAAATCCCAAGACTTTAGAAAGAAAAGGAATGTTGGAGTGAATTTAATATGTGATCCATTCACACAAACAATAAATAAGTCCTTGAGGCAGCCCAAAATATACTCCATTTTTCAAAGCCCTAAGATGTAACATTAGTGAAGGGAGCACCAATGGATCAGTGTGGTATTATAACAGCTGTTTTCTATAGACTGGGGATGCATGTGGAAGATGTTACCATTGAAATCATCTCTCTGATTGAGAGATGATTATGGTAGCAAAGGTCAAGTAGCAGAATTTATCCAACAGAAGTAAGGTTGACATATGTATCAGTCAAGGATCAATGGCAGATAACAAGGACATTGATGCATGGTCAAGATGGAATAGCAGGGACTAGATTTACCCTGTCACCTAAAATATCTAAAAAATAAAACAGGACATAAGAAACAATGGTTTAAAAAAATGAAAATCTGGCAGTAAAGAGATTTATTCCCTGAGAGATGAGAAACAAATGAGGGGCCCCTATAATTGTACCAACTTACAGTCTAGAGAGAGTTTCTGGGGAACTCACTTGGTTAAGGGAGGAGGAACCCAGTCAGCATTTAGTGACATCCCTAAGTTGAGGAGTCAAAGATAGAGGTATAGGGAGAAGATGATAATTCAAGATTGTAGAGCAAAGGACCAAGAAGAAAGAGCTGCATGGAGTGAAAGAGTTCTGCAGATCTACAAAGGATCACTCTTGAGTCCTCACCAGAAAAAAAGATTAGTAAATGCATGTGAGGAAGCTACCCAAGGAGAAGAAAAGAATCACATTAAAGAATTAGAAGGAACAATGTCTGGAGCTCACACAAGGCTGACAATAGCTCCTATTCTCATCTTCCAGAGTGTAAAATTTCATCATTCATGAAACACTGGACAGAATATTCAGAAAGAGTTTGTTTCAACAGTGGAGAAAAATTGATGTCATCAAACTAAATATAAAAGCAAGACTTGAAAGGAACAGAATGTTTATAAGCAATTTAGCTGAATTCCAGAACCAAGCCCAGAATATTTATTGGAATATAAAAATGTTTAGCACCAAATAAAGTAAAATATACAACATCTAACATACAGTCAAAACTTGCCCGACATACACAGGAGCAGGATATCATGACTTGTAATAGGAAAAAAATCAGTTAAATGAAATAAACTCAGAAATAATACAAATGATGGAACTAGCATACAAGGTTATTAAAACAATTATTATAACAGTGATAATGTCTGAGATGAGAAATTCACTAAATCAGATTAACACCAAATTAAACATTGCAGAAGAAAAGATTTAGACATGGCAATAGAACTATCCAAGAAGAAACATAAAAAAAGACTGAAAGACAAAAACAGAGCATCCATGAGCTGTGGAAAAACTTCAAGCAGTAAAATACATATGTAATCAGAGCTCCTGAAGGAAGGAGTGGGTGGGTAGCAGAAAAAAATGTTTAAGAAATAATGACCGTGCATGGTGGCTCACGCCTGTAATCCCAGCACTTTGGGAGGCTGTGGCAGGAGTTCAAGATCAGCCTGGCCAAATGGCAAAACACCATCTCTATTAAAAATACCAAAATTAGCTGGGTGTGGTGATGCGCACCTGTAGTCCCAGCTACTTGGGAGGCTGAGGCACAAGGATTGCTTGAATCAGGGAGGCAGAGGTTGCAGGTTGCAGTTAGCCTAGATTGAGCCACTGCACTCCAGCCTGTGTGACAGAGTAAGACTTTGTCTCAAAGAAAAAAAAAGAAAGATAATGGGTGAAAAATTTCTAAATGTAATGAAAATTTTAAGTCTACAGATCCAACAAGTTCAAATCCCAAACTTAAGAAACATGAGGAAAACTACACTACAGCACAAGTCACATCATAGTGAAATTAATTAAAACACATACAGAGAAAATCTTAAAAGCAACTAGGAAAAAAGATACATCACTGTACAGAACAAAGATAATTATTGCCAATTTCATGTTGGAAACATTGCAAGACAGAAGACAACGGAGCAACATGTTTGAAATACCAAAAGGAAAAGAAAACCCTTTCTTTTTTTTAATATTTTTAAAATTTTTTCTTTTATTTTACTTTAGGTTCTGGGGTTACATGTGCAGGTCATGTAGGGTTGTTGCACAGGTGCATACATAACCAGGTGGTTTGCTGCCTCTACTCCGCCTTCGTCTATATCTGGCATTTCTCCCCATGTTATCCCTCCCCAACTCCCCACCCCCTGCTGTTCCTCCCCAGCACCCCCCAACATCCCCCAGTATGTGATGCTCCCCTCCCTGTGTCCATGTGTTCTCATTGTTCAACACCTGCCTATGAGTGAGACCCTGTGGTGTTTGGTTTTCTGTTCTTGTTTCAGTTTGCTGAGAATGACAGTTTCCAGATTCATCCAAGTCCCTACAAAGGACACAAACTTATCATTTTTTATGGCTATGTAGTATTCCATGGTGTATATGTGCCACATTTTCTTTGTCTGGTCTATCATTGATGGGCATTTGGGTTGGTTCCACGTCTTTGTTATTGTAAACAGTGCTGCAATGAACATACGTGTGCATGTGTCTTTATAATAGAACAATTTATAGTCCTTTGTGTATATACCCAGTAATGGGATTGCTGGGTCAAATGAAATTTCTATTTCTAGGTCCTTGAGGAATCGCCACACTGTCTTCCACCATGGTTGAACTAATTTACACTCCCACCAATTGTGTAAAAGTGTTCCTATTTCTCCACATCCTCTCCAGCATCTGTTGTCTCCTGATTTTTTAATGATCACCATTCTAACTGGCATGAGGTGGCATCTCAATGTGGTTTTGATTTGCATTTCTCTAATGACCAGTGATGATGACCATTTTTTCATATGTTTGTTGGCCTCATATAGGTCTTCTTTTGAGAAGTGTCTGTTCATATCCTTCACCCACTTTTGAATGGGTTTGTCTTTTTCTCTTGTAAATCTGTTGTAGTTCTTTGTAGATTCTGGATATTAGCCTTTTGTCAGATGGGTAGATTGCAAAATTTTTTCCCATTCTGGTGGTTGCTGCTTCTCTCTAATGATTGTTTCTTTTGCTGTGCAGAAGCTCTGAAGTTTAATTAGATCCCATTTGTCTATCTTGGCTTTTGTTGCCACTGCTTTTGGTGTTTTAGTCATAAAGTCCTTGCCTATGCCTATGTCCTGGATGGTTTTGCCTACGTTTTCTTCTAGAGTTTTTATGGTGTTAGGTTTTATGTTTAAATCTTTGATCCATCTGGAGTTAATTTGTGTAAGGTGACAGGAAGGGGTCCAGTTTCTGTTTTCTGCACATTACTAGCCAGTTTTCCCAACACCATTTATTAAACATGGAGTCCTTTCCTCATTGCTTGTTTCTGTCTGGTTTGTCAAAGATCAGATGGTTGTAGATGTGTGGCATTTCCTCCCAAGCCTCTGTCCTGTTCCTTTCGTCTACACCTCTGTTTTGGCACCAGTACCATACTGTTTTGATTACTTGTAATATAGTTTTAAGTCTGGCAGTGTGAGCCTCCAGCTCTGTTCTTTTTGCTTAGGATTGTCTTGGCTATGTAGGCTCTCTTGTGGTTCCATATGCAGTTTAAAGTGTTTTTTTCCAGTTCTGTGAAGAAGGTCATTGGTCGCTTGATGGGGATAGCATTGAATCTATAAATTACTTTGGGCAGTATGGTCATTTTCATGAAATTGTTTCTTCCTAACCATGAGCATGGAATGTTTTTCCATCTGCTTGTGTCCTATTTCATTGAGCAGTGGCTTGTAGTTCTCCTTGAAGAGGTCCTTCACGTCCTTTGTTAGCTGCATTCCTAGGTATTTTATTCTCTTTGTAGCAATTGTGAATGGGAGTTCGGTCTGATTTGGTTCTCTATTTATTTCTTATTGGTATATAGGAATGCTTGTGATTTCTGCACATTGATTTTGTACCCTGAGACTTTGCTGAAGTTGCTTATCAGTTTAACGACATTTTGGGCTGAGACAATGGGGTCTTTGAAATATATAATCATGTTGCCTGCCAATGGAGACAGTTTGACTTCCTCCTTTCCTAATTGAATAGCCTTTATTTCTTTTTCTTGCCTGATTGCTCTGGCTAGAACTTCCAATACTATATTGAATAGGAGTGGTGACAGAGGGCATCCTTAGCTAGTGCCTGATTTGAAAGGGAATACTTTCAGCTTTTGCCCATTCAGTATGATATTGGCTGTGGGTTTGTCTTAAATAGCTTTTATTATTTTATGATACGCTCTGTTGATACCTAGTTTATTGAGAGTTTTTAGCACGAAGGCTGTTGAATTTTGTCGAAGGTCTTCTCTGCATAGATTGAGATAATCATGTGGTTTTTGTCTTTGGTTCTGTTTATATGATGGATTATGTTTATGGACTTGTGTATGTTGAACCAGGCTTGCATCCATGGGATGAAGCCTACTTGATCGTGATTAATAATCTTTTTGATGTGCTGTTGCATTCAGTTTGCCAGTATTTTATTGAAGATTTTTGCATCTGTGTTCATCATGGATATTGGCCTGAAGTTTTCTTTTTTAGTTAAGTCTCTGCCTGGTTTTGGTATCAGGATGATGTTGTTCTCATAAAATGATTTAGGGAGGATTCCCTCTTTTTGTATTGTTTGAAATAGTTTCAGAAGGAATGGAACCAGCTCCTCTTTGTATATCTGGTAGAATTCGGCTGTGAACCCATCTGGACCTGGACTTTTTTTGGTTGGTAGGCTATTAATTGCTGCCTCAACTTCCGCCCTTGTTATTGGTCTATTCAGGGTTTCAACTTCTTCCTCGTTTAGTCTTGGTAGAGTACAAGTGTCCAGGAATTTATCCATTTCTTCCAGATTTACTGGTTTGTGTGCATAGGGTCATTTGTAGTAATCTCTGATGGTAGTTTGTATTTCTGTGGAATCAGTGGTGATATCCCATTTATCGTTTTTATTGCAATTATTTGATTCTTCTCTCTTTTCTTTTTTATTAGTTTGGCTAGCAGTCTATTTTGTGATATTTTCAGAAAACTATCTCCTGGATTTATTGATTTTTTGAGGGGTTCTTTTTTGTGTGTATGTCTCTATCTCCTTCAGTTCTGCTCTGATCTTAGTTATTTCTTGTCTTCTGCCAGCTTTTGAGTTTTTTAAATCTTGCTCCTCTAGCTCTTTCAATTTTGATGATAGGGTGTCAATTTTAGATCTTTCCTTGTTTCTCATGTGGGCATTTATTGCTATAAATCTCCCTCTCAACACTGCTTTAAAGGTTTCCCAGAGATTCTGGCAAGTTCTGTCTTCATTCTGATTGGTGTCAAAGAACATCTTTATTTCTGCCTTCATTTCATTGTTTATCCAGTCGACACTCAGAAGCAAGTTGTTCAGTTTCCAAGTAGTTGTGCAGATTTGAGTGAGTTTCTTAATCTTGAGTTCTAATCTGATTGCACTGTGGTCTGATAGACTATTTGTTATGATTTCTGTTCTTCTGCATTTCCTGAGTGATTTGCTTCCAATTATGTGGTCAAATTTAGAGTAAGTGTGATGTAGTGCTGAGAAGAATGTATAGTCTTTGGATTTGGGGTGGATCATCCTGTATATCTGTATTTGGTCCACTTGGTCCAGCTCTGCATTCAAGTCCTGGATGTCGTTGTTAATTTTCTGTCTTGTTGATCTGTCTAATATTGACAGTGGAGTGTTGAAGTCTCCCACTATCATTGTGTGGGAGTCTAAGTCTCATTTTAGGTCGTTAAGAACTTGCTTTGTGTATCTGGGTGCTCCTGTGTTGGGTGCGTATATATTTAGGACAGTTAGCTCTTCTTGTTGGATTGATCCTTTTACCATTATGTAGTGCCCTTCTTTGTCTCTTTTGATCTTTGTTGGTTTGAAGTCCATTTTATCAGACTAGGATTTCAACCCCTGCTTTTTTTGTTCTCCATTTGCTCGGTAAATCTTCTATCCCTTTATTTTGAACTAACTTTCAAAAAATGAAGGTGAAATTGACTTTATCAGACATTCAAAAGCAGAAAGAATTTGTCATCAACAGACCTATTTATTCTTCAGGCAGAAGAAAAATGAGAAAAATGACAGAAATCAGGTTCTACACAAGGGAATAAAGAGCACTGGAAATGGTATTTATATGGATCAATACTTTTTTTATTTGTGCATCTTTAAAAGGTAATTGATAATGCATATAAAAATAATATTATGCCTGTAAGCCACTCTTTTCACCAAAGCATTAAGAATTGCATTGTTAACAAAAGAAATACAAGACCAGACACAGCGGCTTATACCAGTAATCCCAGCACACTGGGAGGCTAAAGCAGGAGGATCACTTGAGCCCAGGCATTCAAGACCAGCCTAGGCAACATGGTGAAAATAAAAAAATACCTGGGTGTGGCGCATGCTTGTAGTCTCACCTACTCAGATTGCTGAGGTGTGGGAGGATTGGTTGAGCTCAGAAATCTGAGGCTGCAGTGACCTATGATTGACACCACACTCCAGCCTGGGTAACAGAATGAAACCTCATCTCTAAAACAACAACAACAACAAAAATAATAATAGGAGGGTTTATAGCATGTGTATATAAAAGGTATAGATACCAGATAAAAGCTTGAATATGCACAAATGATAAAAGAGACTGGAAATGGTAACTGTCTGGAAAGATAGAAAAGATTTTTTCTTATTTTATAAACCTTTTACAAAGTAACTGACTAAGCAATAATAATAATAATAATAATACATTGTAGAATTTCCAACATATATAGAGGAAAAATGTATGACAATAATAATTCAAAGGCTAAGAGGAGAGAAATGGAAATATATTGTAGTAAGGTTTACGTAGTAAGGTTTATGTGAAGTACTATAATTAAAGTATTATGTGAAATACTAGTATTGAAGATAAACTGTGATAAGTTAAAGATGTATACTATAAACTTTAACCTCTAAAATAGTTAATAATAAATATATTAACATATCATATACATGATACAGGTTGAACATCCATAATCCAAAAATCTGAAGTCCTAAATTCTCCCGTAAGCATTTTTTTTAGTGCCATGTTGGCACTTAAAAAGTAGATTTTGGAGCATTTTGGATTTTGAATTTTTTAATTAGGCATACTCAATCTATATATATATAAATTATATTTAAATATATATGTGTAGGTGTGTATCAGCTATTTTATTAGGGTCATGAAGATGTAGAATTTTTATATCCTCTGTTGAACTAATGATTTTATCATTATGAGATGAACTTCATGTGGAACTATAAAAATAATCTAAAAGGGACATCACTGGAAGAAAAAACAAACAAAAACAAGTGGATCAAATAGAAAACAAATAGCAAGATGAAATATTTGAGCCTGACTACCAATGAAATGTAAATGGTCTCCAGCACCCCAATTAAAAGGCAGAGATATTAAGATTGGATTGAAAAAAATAGCAAGATCCAACTATATGCTGCCTACAAGAAACCTACTTCAAATTCCAAGACACAGCTAAGTTCAAAGTAAAAAGAATAGAAAAAGACATACCATGCTAACACTAGTTAAAGGAAAACTAAAGTGATATATCATTATCAGACTAAGTAGATTTCAGAGCAAGAATATTACCAGGGATAAAGAGGGTTTGCTCATAATGATAAAATGGTCCATTCATTAGAAGATATGACAATCCCCAATGTTCATGCATTTAATATACATAGCATTGACATATATGAAATAAAAACTGATAGAAAAATAGACAAATACACAATTATAGTTAGTGATTTTAACATATCTGTTTCAATAACTGATAGAGCATATAGACACAAAATCAATTCAGAACACTTTAACAACACTAGCGTCCTCACATATTGGCATTTATAGAACTCTCAGCATATTACACATTATTTTTAAGGTTGTACAGAAAATTTACCAAGATAAGGCACATTTTAGGCCATAAAACAAGTTACAATACATTTAATTCAAATCAAAGTATGTTGTCATTCCACAATAGGATTAAATTAGATATCAATACCAAAAGGTGCTAAAAATGTCTAAATATTTACAAACTAATTAACATACAAGTAAATAACTCATGAGTTACAAAAAGAGACTACAGAGGAAACTAGAGAGTATTTTAAACAAAATAAAAATTAAAATACAACATATGAAATTTTGTGGGATGCAGCTAAAGTGATACATAAAGGAAAATTTGTAGCACTAATGCCTATGTTAGAAAAGATTAAATGATAACAGAAACCACCTATTTTAAGCAGAAAGAGATTAAATGCAGGGAGTGAGTGCTTATGAAAATCCTTGGAAGGGCTGAAGAATTTTAGGGCAACACCACAAAACTTGCCAGTCAGAGAAGGAAGCTTCCAGCTTACCTTTTCAAGAAGCAGGAAAATTGGGAATGAGGACTGCCTACAGGTGCCAAACAGCATTCGTAGAGATATTTTTGGTAGAGAAGCCCTTGAGTGCAGTTGCTACTCAGCTTCAGAATATGTCTCTCTGGCTTTTCTGGAAATTCTGTGCACTACCTAACATCCTTTAACACATTCCTAACATTTCTTTTTCTTTCTTCTTTCTTTCTTTCTTTCTTTCTTTCTTTCTTTCTTTCTTTCTTTCTTTCTTTCTTTCTTTCTTTCTTTCTTTCTTTTTTTAATAAAACTAGTCAGGGTGGATCCTGTTTGCAAACACAAACCCTAACTGATACAACAAATCCTCAGATATGCATTTTAAGCAAGCCGTTAGTGGAACTAGAATTCCACTAAGGCTTTCACAATCAAAAGAAAAAACAAGAGAAAGATCCTCAGAAAACAAATGTACAGTAGGAGTTAGCTAATAAGAAGTTTTCAGAGTATGTTTCGGGTTCAGTAGATACTTAATGTAAATTTTCAGGCCATCTACATAAATTGGGCTTGCAGTGAAGATATTCAGTGCAATGCCACTGAAACACTATAAGATTCTCTACCATCAGAGAGATATGTGGTACAATTCTTTTGTCAGATATATGCATTCTGGAAACATTTTCTTCTCATCTGTAATTTCCTACAGTCTGTAGTAAATCTAGCTTTTAGATTTTCTAAATGGTGTCTTTGTTGAGTGGAAGTTTTAATTCTGATGAAGTCTAATTTATCAAATATTTCTTTTATGGTTATTGCTTTCTAAGCCTTATTGAGGAAATCTTTACCTACCACGTTTTGGTTACAAAGACATTCTTTTTGTTTTCTCTTAAAGATATTTCATGTTGGAAAAAATAATAATAGATACGATTTAATAAGCACCAGCCATATGCCAGATGTTTTATCCACATTATACTGAATGGCTACAGCAACACTAGGAGGAATATTAATATTCCCATTTTACAGATGGGGAAATTAATTCTCAGTTAAGTTAAATAGCTTGCTAAGGCCAGCAACCCACCATTATCCACCACATTAGCTATATTGGGCAGTCAAAATTTGAAGTCAGATATGGCCAGCCAAAAAGTCTATGGTTTTCCCACTATATTACATTTTCTCTCTTCCCTTTCCCCACCAAGATGAAGATGAAGAGATGCAAACAGATTCTGGAGTCGAGAAATTTTCTAAACATTTCAAGCCTGAAACTAAATGTAAATCTGAGTTAAATTTTCTGTTTTTGTTTTTTAGGTTGACTAGTATATTTTTCATGTGAAGTGTTGAAAGGAAAAGTTCAGAGATGCCACACCTCCCCAACAACCTCCACCTCCAAGAAGGGCCTTTTGCAAAGTTCGTCGGAGGGGCTTTTGCAAAGTTCGTCAGGCAGACCTGAGACCAGGAGACAAAATGACTTTCAGGGAGCTCTCTTGACCCTGATGTTGGATTTAGCTCTCTTTGTGTTGCCACTGGAATGAGCACATATGTAGGAATCACTGTCCGTCACCCCCTGGAGTGTGCAAGCTTCTCACACAGGCAAGCAGGCTGGCAAGTGATACATCTTTCTGCATCTTTGGATGCCTAGAACCTTACACAATACCTGGCACTGAATTGGAAGACTGAATGAACAAATGATGATTTAACTTTACAGGCCTATTTCTGAAGCTGCAAATGCAGAAAGGACATGTGGCTTCTTTTAGGATCAATAGGTTATACTACTGAACCCATGACTTTTCAGCAGATTCTGTTGCTCCAGCAATAGAAAGCCTGTATAGTACAGTGGTTAAAACCACATACTTTCTCGTCAAATAGATCCAACTTCAAATTCCTGTTTCTTACACTTGCTGAGTGAACTTGTACAAGGTTACATAAGTTCTCTAAATTGCTCAAGGTTTTAAAAGTATTAAATTAGAGAATGCATACAAATAACTGGAACAATGCCACGCGTAGAGTAAGTGTTCAATAAAGAGGTGCTATCATCACCAAAGCTATTTTATAGTTCCTTGTTGCCTAGGCACAGGTTAAGTTCCTTTTGCCTGCCCCTTAATATTTAGCATGCACTTATTTTTATTTATTATTATTTTTTTGAGACGGAATCTCACACTGTTGCCCAGGCTGGAGTACAATGGTGCAATCTTGGCTCACTGCAACCTCTGCCTCCTAGGTTCACATGATTCTCCTGCCTCAGCCTCCCAAGTAGCTAGAATTACAGGTGCACACCACCACACCCAGATAATTTTTATTTTATTTTTTTATTTTTAGTAGAGACAGTTTCATTATGTTGGCCAGACTGGTCTCGAATTCCTGACCTCATGATCCACCTGCCTTGGCCTCCCAAAGTGCTGGGATTACAGGCATGAGCCGCGCCTGGCCTATTTTTTTAAAACCTTTTTAATATAAGTAAACACTTTTAATTTTAATTTTGAGGGAGTTGTAGGTTTAAATGCAGTTGTAAGAAATAATACGAAGAAATTAGGCGTAGTCTTTATCAAATTTTCCCTAATGGTAACATTTTGCAAAATCACAATATCGTAACCAGGATATTGACACTGGTAGTCAAGATAGAAAAAATTTCCATCACTACAAGTATCCTTGATATATCCTTCAAGTATTCTTCTTTTATAGCCACCACTACCATCCTTAACCCCTGGCAATCACTTACTTGTTCTTTTCATTTCTATGACTTTGCTATTTTAAGGATGCTGTATAAATGAAATCATACAGTGTATAAACTTTTGCAACTGATGTTTTTCTTAAGCATATTTCTCTGGAGATTCATCCAGGATGTTGCATGGATCAGTAATTTGTTTCTTTTTATTGCATGAGTATTACATGATATGACTGTACTACAGTTTGTGTATCCACTTACCTGTTGAAGGACATCTAGATTTTGTAATTTGTGGCTACTACAAATAAAGCTGCTGTAAACATTTGTTTGTGGTTTTTGTGTAAATAGAAGTAAACACTTCTTTGGAATAAATGCCCAGGAGTGCAATTACTGGGTCCTGTGGTCGGTGCATGTTTAGTCTTAAGAAACTGGCAAACTGTTTTTCAGAGTGACTGTTCCATTTTACATTCTGAATAGCAATGTATGGCTGATCCAGTTCCTCCACATTCTTGCTAGTATTTTGTGTTGTCAGCGTTTTTTATTTTAGCTATCCTGATAGATATGCGGTAATATCACATTGTCATTTTATTTCTCTAAGGTTAATTATGTTAAACATCCTTTTGTGTGCTTATTTGCCATCTATATAACTTCTTCAGTAAATTATCTCTTAGCTATGCTCTAACTGGATTCTTAGCTTTTTTACTATTGAATATCTAGATACAAGTCCTTTGTCAGATATGTGGTTTGCAATATTTTTCACACTGTGTCTTTCCATGCAAAAGTTTTTCAATTTGATGAAACCCAATCTATTTCATTCCTTTTATGGAACATGCTTTTGGTCTCAAGTCAAACTCTTTGCCTAGTTCTTTATCCCAAGATTTTTTCTTATTTTTTTTTTCTAAAGTTTTTATACTTTATGTTTTACATTTAAATCTGTGATCCATTTTGAGTTCCTTGGATAAAGTGTAAGACCTAGGTCGAGATTCATATTTTGACCTATGGATTTCCAATTGCTCCTGATCACTTGTTGCTTGTTTTGAATTGCTTTTGCAAAAATTAGTTGAGCATATTTGTATGGGTTAATTCCTGGGTTCTCTATTTTTTTCCCATTGATCTATGTGCCTTTCCTTCTGCCAGTACCACAGTCTTGAGATGTGTAGCTATATAATATGTCCTAAAATTGAGTACAGATATTCCTCAACTTATGATAGGAATATATCACAACAAACCCATCATTAAGTAGAAAATATTGTAAGTCAAAAGCACACTGAGCACATTTAATGTGTCTAATGTACATCAGTATGTTAAATGTGCACAATGTGCTTTTATAATAGTATAATGTAATTTTGTAATAGTATAATAATAATAATGAAACATCATCACTTAACATAACCTACTTTAAATGTGCTCAGGATGCTTACACTAGCCTGCAGTTGGGAAAAATCATCTAACATAAAGCCTATTTTATAATAACATGTTGGATAACTCGTGTAATTTATTGAATACCATACTGAAAGTGAAAAATAGAATGGTGTATGAATACTCACCATTAACATACACAGCTGAAAGCACCATTATAAAGTTGAAAAATCATGAACCATTGCAAGCTGTGGTCCATCTGTAGACTGGTTCCTTCCACTTCGTCATTCTTTTTCCAAGTTGTTTTAGCTATTCTAGTTCCTTTTATTTCCATAGAAATTTTGGATAATCTTGTATTAATATATATCTACAAAGAAAACCAAAAGCTTGCTGGGATTTTGATAGGAATTGTGTTAAACCTGTATATCAATTTGGGAAGAATTTACATCTTTACTATGTTGAATCTTCAAATATATGAACATGATACGTCTTTCCATTTCTTTCCATTTCTTTAGATTTTATTTTCTTTCATTAGTGTTTAGTGTTTAGTATATGTTTTATTAGATTTACATCTAAGTATTTCATTTCTTGGGGTGATTAAAATGTTATTGTAGTTTTAATTTTGGTGTCCATTTTTAGTGTCATCACTAGAGGTGGATAGATCACTTGAGTCCAGGAGTTCTAGACCAGCCTGGGAAACATAGCAGAACCCCATCTCTCATAAAAACACAATAAAATTATCTGGGCATGGTGGCACAGGCCTGTAGTCTCAGCTACTCAGAGCGCAGAGGTGGGAGGACCACTTGAGCCCAGGAGGTAAAGGCTGCAGTGAGCCAAGATCTTGCTATTACACTCCAGCCTGTCCTATCTCAAAAAAAGAGAAAGAAATACAACTGATTTTTACATGCTGATCTTGTATTCTCTGACTTTATTGAACACATAATACTTGTAAGAACGTTTTTGTGGATGCCTCGTGATTGTCTATGTAGAAATTGTGTAATCTGCAAATAGGGACAGTTTTATTTGTTCTTTTCTGATATTTATTCCCTTTTTTGGGGGGGCGGGGCTTATTGCAAAAAGAGTGCTGCCTGGAACATCCAGCACTGTGATGAATAGTAGTGATAAGGGCAGATATCCTTGCCTTGTTTCCAATCTTAGAGAGCAAGTATTTAGTTTTTTATCACTAAGTAAAATGCTAGTTGTAGGGTCTTTGTAGACGCTCTTTATCAGGTTGAGGAAGTTCCTATTTGTGCTTTTCTGAGATATTCGTTACAAATAGTCAAATACTTTTCTGCATATAATCATGTGCTGTTTCTTCTTTATTAATATGGTGAATAATACTGACTAATTTTCTAATATTGAGCTAGCCTTGTATCCCGGGGGTAAATCCCACTTAGTTATGATGTATAATTTTTTAAATGTATTGTTGAGTTCTATTTGCTAATATTTTATTTATTTACTTATTTATGAGACTGTCTCATTCTGTCACCCAGGCTGGTATACAATGGGATAATCCTGGCTCACTGTAGGCTCAACCTCTTGGGCTCAAGTGATCTTCCTGCCTCAGCCTCCCAAGTAGCTGGGACTACAGGTGTACACCACCAGAGCCAGCTAATTTTTTATATTTTTTCTAGTGATGGGATCTTGCTATGTTACCCAAGCTGATCTTCAGTTCAAGAGATCCTCCTGCCTTGGCCTCACAAAGTGCTTGGATTATAGGCAGGAGCCACCATGCCCAGTGTGCTGATATCTTATTAAGGATTTGTTGCATGAGGAATTAGTCTTTAGTTTTCTTCTTTTGTACTGTTTTGCCTGGTTTCTGTGTCCAGGTAATACTAGCTTCACAAACTGGTTTGGAAAGTGTTAGAGTTTCTTGAAAAAATTGATGGAATTAGTATTAATTCTTCTTTGAACATGTGGTATACTTTTCCAGTGAAATCATTTGGGCTTGAAGGCTTTTCACTGGAGGGAGTATTTTAATAAAAAATTCAGTATCCTTAATATTTATAGGAATATTCAAATGGTCTTTTCCATATTGGGTGAGTTTTGGTACTTTATGTTTTTTATGGAATTGGTCCATTTTATCTAAGTTGTAAAATTTATGTGTGTAGAGTTACTTGTAGTATTCCTTTATTCATTTTTTGATATCTGCAGGGTTGGGTGGCATTCTTGACATTGGTAACTTGGACCTTTTCCTCCTTGTTCTTTGTTAGCCTTGCTGGCAGTTTGTCGGTTTTCTTAATCGTTTAAAAGAGTCTTCTTTATTTATCCCTGTTTTCTTGCTTTCAATTTCATTAATTTCAGTTCTTTATTATTTCCTTTCTTCCTCCTGTTCTGAATTTATTTTGCTCTTTATCATCTAGGTTCTTAAGGTGAAATCTTACAATGTTAATTTGAGAGTCTTCCTCTTTTCTCATATATGTCTTTAGTGCTATAAAATTTCCTCTCAGTACTGCTTTAGCTATGTCCCATAAATCCTGATGTTATATTTCACTTTCATGCAATTTATTACATATGTTTTTTATTTCTCTTGAAACTTTCTTTTTGACCTTTGGATTATTTCAAAATCAGTTGTTTAGTTTGCAAGTATTCGGAGACTTTCCTGTTAATTTTCTATTATTGACTTCTACTTTGATTCTAGTGTAGTCAGAGAACACACCTTGCAGGATTTTCTTTTACTTTTTGATATTTGTCATATGGCTCAGGATATGGTCTATTTTGGCACATATTCTGCTGTAGTTTTGGTGGAATGCTGTACAACTGCTAATTAGATTCTGCTGATTGATGGTGGTCTTGAGTTCTTCAACATCCTTGTTGATTTTCTGTCTAGTTCTGGCAATTGTTGAAAGATGGAAGTCGATGTATCCAACTGAAATTGTGAGCTTGTCCATTTCCACTTTCAGTTCGATCACTTCTTTCACATATTTTGCAGCTCTGTAATTTGGTGCTAGAATTACTATGTCTTCTTGGTGGATTGATCTTTTTATCATTATATAATTTCCCTCCTGGTCTCTAGTAATTTTTTTGGCTCTGAAGTCTACTTTATCTGAGATTAATATAATCATTCCTGCCTACCTGCAGTTAATATTTGTATGACATCTCTTCTTCCATCCTTTTTCTTTCAACTTGCCTGTATCATTATATTTGAAGTGAGTTTCTTGTAGACAGTATGTAACTGGATCAATAGTTTTAATCCAGGCTTCCAGTCTCTGTCTTTAAATTCATGTATTTTAAAAAATTTATATTTAATGTATTTATTGATATGCTGGGGTATAACTTTGCATTTTCTTTTTCTCTTTTTTGTTTTTTTGCATAGAGATCTTTTTGCTTTGTTTTGTTTTTGTTTTTTACTTTAAGTATTGGAATACATGTGCTGAATGTGCAGGTTATATAGGTATACATGGGCCATTGTGGTTTGCTGCACCTATCAACCTGTCATTTAGGTTTTAAGCCCCACATGCATTGGTATTTATCCTTTTTTCCCTTTCCCACCAGCCCCCAACAGACCTGTGTGTAATGTTCCCCTCCCTGTGTCCATGTGTTCTCATTGTTCAACTCCCACTTAGGAGTGAGAACATGCAGTGTTTGGTTTTCTGTTCCTGTGTTAGTTTTCTGAGAATGATGGTTTCCAGCTTCATCCATGTCCCTGCAAAGGACATGAAGTCATTCTTTTTTATGGCTGCATAGTATTTCATAGTGTATATGTACCAGACTTTCTTTATCCAGCCTATCATTGATGGGCATTGGGGTTGGTTCCAGGTCTTTGCTATTGTGAACAGTGCTGCAATAAACATATGTGTGCATGTGCCTTTATAGTAGAATGATTTATAATCCTTTGGGTATATACCCAGTAATGGGATTGCTGGGTCAAATGGTATTTCTGGTTCTAGATCCTTGAGGAGTTGCCACATTGTCTTCCACAATGGTTGAACTAATTTACATTCCCACCAACAGTGTAAAAGTGTTCCTATTTCTCCACATCCTCTCCAGCATCTGTTGTTTCCAGACTTTTTAATGATTGCCATTCTAACTAGCATGAGATGGTATCTCATTGCGGTTTTGATTTGCATTTCTCTAATGACCATTGATAATGAGGTTTTATGTGTTTTTTGATCTCATAAATGTCTTCTTTTGAGAAGCATCTGTTCATATCCTTTGCCCACTTTTTGATGGGGTTGTTTGTTTTTTCTTGTAAATTTAAGTTCCTTGCAGATTCTGGATATTAGCCCTTTGTCAGATGGATATATTGCAAAAATTTTCTCCCATTCTATAGATTGCCTGTTCACTCTGATGATAGTTTCTTTTGCTGAGCAGAAGCTCTTTAGTTTAATTAGATCCCATTTGTCAATTTTGGCTTTTGTTGCAATTGCTTTTGGTGTTTTAGTCATTAAGTCTCTGCCCATGCCCACATAAAAACCCTAGAAGAAAAAAACAAGTTGGAAAAAAAAAGTGTGTTTTCCAACTTGTCTTCAATGGTATTGCCTAGGTTTTCTTCTAGGGTTATGTTTTTTGGTTTTACATTTAAGTCTTTAATCCATGTTGAATTAATTTTTGTATAAGGTGTAAGGAAGGGGTCCAGTTTCTGTTTTTTGCATATGGCCTGCCAGTTTTCCCGGCACCATTTATTAAATAGAAAACATTTCCCTATTGCTTTTTGCCAGGTTTGTCAAAGATCAGATGGTTGTAGACGCGTGGTGGTATTTCTGAGGCCTCTGTTCTGTTCCATTGGTCTATATATTTGTTTTGGTACCAGTGTCATGCTGTTTTGATTACTGTAGCCTTGTAGTTTAGTTTGAAGTCAGGTATTGTGATGCCTCCAGCTTTGTTCTTTTTGCTTAAGATTGTCTTGGCTATATGGGCTCTTTTTTAGTTCCATATGAAATTTAAAGTAGATTTTTTCTAATTCTGTGAAGAAAGTCAACGTTAGCTTGATGGGAATAGCATTGATTCTATAAATTATATTGGGCAATATGGCCATTTTCATGATATTCATTCTTCCTATCCATGAATGTGGAATTTTTTTCCATTGTTTGTGTCCTCTCTTATTTCCTTAAGCAGTAGATGGTATTTTTCCTTGAAGAGGTCCTTCACGTCCCTTGTGAGTTGTATTCCTAAATATTTTATTTCCTTTGTAGCAATTGTGAATGGGAATTCACTCATGATTTGGCTCTCTGCTTGTCTGTTATTGGTGTATAGAAACACTTGTGATTTTTGCACATTGATTTTGTATCCTGAGGCTTTGCTAACATTGTTTATCAGCTTAAGGATTTTTGGGGCTGAAATGATGGAGTTTTCTAAATATACAATCATGTCATCTGCAAACAGACAATTTGACTTCTTCTCTTTCTATTTAATTGGGGCATTTAGCCTATTTACATTTAAAGTTAATATTGTTATGTGTGAATTTGAGCTATCATTATGATGGTAGCTGGTTATTTTGCACATTAGTTGATGCAGTTTCTTCACAGTGTCATTGGTCTTTATATTTTGGTAAGTTTTTGCAGTGGCTGGTACCAGGTTTTCCTTTCCATATTTAGTGCTTCCTTCAGGAGCTCTTATAAGGCAGGCCTGGTGGTGACAAAATCCCTCAGCATTTGCTTGTCTGTAAAGGATTTTCTTCCTCCTTCACTTATGAAGCTTGGTTTGGCTAGACATGAAATTCTGGGTTGAAATTTCTTTTAAGAATGTTGAATCTTGGCCCCCCACTGTCTTCTGGCTTATAGGGTTTCTGCACACACATCCACTGTTAATCTAATAGGCTTCCCTTTGTAGGTAACCTGACCTTTATCTCTGGCTGCTCTTAACATTTTTTCCTTCATTTCAGTTTTGGAGAATCTGACATTATGTGTTTTGGGGTTGCTCTTCTGAAGGAGCATATCAGTGGTGTTCTCTGTATTTCCTGAACTCAAATGTTGGCTTGTATTGCTAGGTTGGAGAATTTCTCCTGGATAATACCCAGAAGTGTGTTTTCCAACTTGGTTCCATTCTCCCCTTCACTTTCAGGGACCCCAATCAATCATAGGTTTGGTCTTTTCACATAATCCCATATTTCTTAGAGGCTTTGTTCATTCCTTTACAGTCTGTTTTCTTTAATCTTGTCTTTATGCCTTATTTCAGTAAGCTGATCTTCAACCTCTGTTATCCTTTCTTCCACCTGATCAATTTGGCTACTGATACTTGTGTATCACTAAGTTCTTGTACTGTGTTTTGCAGCTCCATCAGGTCATTTATGTTCTTTTCTAAACTGGTATTCTAGTTAGCAGTTCCTGTAACCTCTTGTCAAGGCTCTTAGCTTCATTGCATTGGGTTAGAACAAGCACCTTTAGCTCAGTGGAGTTTATTATTACCCACCTTCCAAAGCCTGTGTCTGTCAATTCATCAAACTCATTCTCTGTCCATCTTTGTGCCCTCACTGGAGAGGAGTTCCAACCATTTGGAGGAGAAGAGGCACTCTGGTTTTTGGAAGTTTCAGCATTTTTGTGCTGGTTTTTCCTCATCTTCATGGATTTATCTGCCTTTGATCTTCGAGGCTGATGACTTTTGGATGGGGTTTCTGTGTGGGAGTCCTTTATGTTGATGTTGATGTTATCGCTTTCTGTTTGTTAGTTCTTCTTCTAACAGGCCTCTCTTCTTCAGATCTGATGCAGTTTGCTGGAGGCTCATTCCAGAGCCTATTTGCCTAGGTATCACCAGCAGAGGCTGCAGAACAGCAAAGATTGCTGCCTTCTCCTTCCTCTGGAAGATTTTTCCCAGAGGGTCACCTGCCTGCTGTTGGCTGGAGCTCTCCTGTATGGGGTGTCTGTCAACCCTTGTTGGGAGGTCTCTCCCAGTCAGGAGGCATGGGGGTCAGGGGCCCACTTGAGGAGGCAGTCGGTCCCTTAGCAGAGCTCGAGTGCTCTGCTGGGAGAAACCTCCTTGTCAGAATCCACTGCTTTCTTCAGAGCTGGGAGGCAGTAAGGTTTAAGTCCACTGAAGCTGCACCCACAATCACCCCTTTCCCCAAGTGCTTTGTCCCAGGGAGATGGGATTTTTATCTATAAGCCCCTGACTGGGGCTGCTGCCTTTCTTTTAGAGATACCTTGCCCAGTGAAGAGGAATCTAGAGAGGCGGTCTGGCCACAGCCACTTTGCTGCACTGTGTTGGGTTCCACCCAGTACAAACTTCCAGGCCTCCTTAGCCCTGTCAGGAGAAAACTGCCTACTCAAGCCTCAGTAATGGCAGACACCCCTCTCCCAACTAAGCTTGTTCATCCCAGGTCAACTTCAGACTGCTGTGCTGGCAGTGAGAATTTCAAGCCAGTAGTTCTTAGCTTTCTGGGCTCCATGGGAGTGAGAACTGTCAAGCAAGATCACTTGGCTCCCTGGCTTTAGCCCTCTTTGCAGCATAGTGAACTGTTCTGTCTTGCTGGAGTTCCAGGCACCACTGGGTACAAAAAAAAAATCTCTTACAGCTAGCTCGGTGTCTGTCCAAACAGCTACCCAGTTTTGTGCTTGAAACTCAGGGGTCTGGCGGTGTAAGCACATGAAGGATTTTCCTGGTCTGTGGATTACAAAAACCATGGGAAAAGCGTAGTATCTGGGCCAGATAGCACAGTTCCTCATGGCTTCCCTTGACTGGGAGAAGGAGGCCACCCTGCCCCTTGCATTTCCCAGGTGAGGCGATGCCCGACCTTGCTTCTGCTTGCCCTCCGTGTGTTCGAGCCACTGCCTAACCAGTCCCAGTGAGATGAACTGGGTACCTCAGTTGGAAATGTAGAAATCATCTGCCTTCTGCATTTATCTAGCTGGGAGCTGCAGACTGGAGCTGTTCCCATTCAGCCATCTTACCAGATCCCCCTTTATTTTTCATATTCTATTTATTCTTCTCCATTTCTTTTTTCTGTCTTGCTGTTGTATGTTACTTGAACATTTTTATATTTCATTTTGATTTATGCATTGTTTTTATTTGATCTCTTTTTATAGCTTTTTTAGTGGCAGCTCTAGGTATTACATTATACATACAAAATGTATCACAATCTACTGGTGTTTTCATTTCATCAGTTTTAGTGAAGCATAGAAACTTTGCTTCTCTTTATGTCTCTTTGTCCTCCCCCAATTGATAATATAGTTACCTTGAATATTTACTCTACATACATTTAGAACCACATCAGATAGCATTATGATTTTGTACAAACTGTCAAGCATGATTTAGAAAACTAAAGAGGAAAAGACAACCTAAGGTTGTATTTACTTTTGCTTATCATGTTCTGTCTTCTCTGATGTTCTAGGATCACATTTTTAAATTATTTCTCTTATTTTAGAAAGCTTCCTTCAGTCATTCTTCTAGGATATGTCTGCTGGCAACAAACTATCTTAATTTTCCATTGTCTCAGATTGTCTTGATTTCCTCCTTATTTCTGATATTTTCATTGGGTATAGGATTCTCAGCTGACAGCTTTTTCTCTTTAGCACTTGAAATATATGCTACTTCCTTACAGCCTCCATAGTTTCTGATGAGAAATTTGCTATAATTATAAAAGAACTGTTTTCCCTGTATAGGTAATATATCTTTTATCTCCCATTAAATTCAAGACATTTTCTTTTTCTTTAGTTTTCAGAAGTAATTATGGTGAAACTTGGAATTAATTTCTTTGGGTTTATCTTGTTTTGGGCTTTGCTTTGCTTCTTTGCTGAATCTACAGGTTTATATTTCTACAGATTTGGGCAATTTTACATCATTATTTCCTTGAGTACTTTTTCAGTCTCACTGTCTTTCTCCTTTCCTTCCAAAACTCAGGTAATATGAAGGTTCTTAGATATTTGGTTATTATCCCACAGGTCCCTGAAGCTCTATTCTTTTTCTCCCCCTGGGCTATTTTCTCTGTAAGAATCTATGTTGTTCAGATTGGGTAATTTCTACTGTTGTACTTCCAGTTCACTGATTCTCTTCTTTGCCCCTGCTATTCTGCTGTTGAGCAAAAGCATTCCACTGACCATTTTGATTACTTTGTCAACTCTAAAATTTCCATTTAGTTCTTCTTTATATCTTCTATTTCTTTGCTGAGACTATTTATTTACAGAGGCTTCATATTTTTAATGTGTTTTAAGCATATTTGTAATTTCTTGAAGCATTTAAAAATCTTTTGACATTTATTTTCTTCACAAACATTGAGAGTACTTTTGCACAGTGGCTTTTAATGTTACAACAAATTTAGCAGTAGGCTTCCAATTTTATATTAGTTCACAAATAATTATTGAATTTTTATACAGCATAAAAGCTAATATTTTTCATGATAACATGCAGAATTTAGTTTCTTAGTTATTAAATAGACTAGATTGGTTTAAATGTGGAATTTATTTTTTTAATAATTATTATTAATCAATTACAGCACATGTACCCCAGAACTAAAAGTATAATAAATAAATAAATAAAATAAACACTTTTGAGTCAGATAAGACTTTTGAATAAATAATTAACAACGACTCACTATTCCTGTTTAATAATCAATAGCTGAGACATTTTTATCATGACTGCCTTATAAACTTTATCAGATAATTCTAACATCTCTATTTTCTCAATTGTCTATTATCCTGTTTTACATTCACATTCAGGTTCAGGTTTTTATGGTTTTGAGCATGACAAATAACTTTCAACTGAAATCTGGACTTTTCTGCATTATATTCTGTGACTCCGGGTCTCATTTCAACCTTCCATTTTAGCTAGCTTTTTATGACATCACTTTAGAGGAGTGACGCCGTTTTGCTACTAAGTAGAGACAGAAACCCAGGTTTCCAACTTGGTCTTCATTGATACCTGAGGGTAGGGATACTTCTTAGAACCCATTGATATGAATGCAATTTCCAGTTTCCAATGTGGTTTTCACTGACACCATGGTTGGGGTTGCCTTATTACCATTAGTGATGGTAAAAGTTCTGACTCTTGATTAGGCCTCCTCTGGCTACATCCCAGTTGAGAGAGGGAGAAGATGCCTCACTACTGCTAGTTGGCAGTGGAATTCTGGCTCCCCATATGGTCTCCATGACTTCTTTTCAGTTGATGAGGGTGAAAGTCTCAGTTCTCTTCTTGGTCTTCCCGGATATCACCCTGGCAGGGGTTTGGGGACACTTCATTACAGAGTTGCAAAGGTAAACATCTAGAATCCCTAATCTCCCTTTGCTGATGTGGATGCAAGATGGTGCCTATGTTTTTGTTTGTTTGTTTTGTGTTGGGAGACAGGGGGGTTTGGTTAGAGTGTAGCAGTTATTGTCTAAAAGTTTCTTCTTGTAGACTTTTTCTTTCCTGGTTTTTTGGCTAGAAAGAGCAGACTTTTGTGGGTCTTCTTTTGGTCTGCACCCACTGGCATTTCCAGGTTGCTGGCTTTCTCAGCTCCATGTCTGGGATAGATCAGGCAAAATAAAACAATAAGGAACTCACTCCTCTGGCTCCCAAATTCCACTGGTTTGTCTTCTTTCCACCTTTTAGAGTTTTCTTCTGATTTTTAAAATATATAACGTTTGGAGATTTTACTTGTACTTAACAGAAAAAATAAGGAAAATTATATCTACTCCATGTTCTCAGAAGCATAAATCTACATTTACTTTTTAGAATTTTTATTTTTGAAATGACAGAAAATAATTCTATATATTTATGGGGTACAATGTTATGCTTTGATATATGTATACATTGTAGAATAACTAAATAAATCTAATTACCATATCCATCATCTCACATCTTTTTTTATGGTGAGAACATTTGAAATCTATTCTCTTAGCAATTTTGAAGTATATGTTATCGTTGACTGTGTTTACCTTGCTGTGCAATAACTCTTGAAAATTTATTCCTTCTATCTAATGAAAACTTTACACCCTTTGGTCAATGTCTCCTCATGCCTCTACCCCACCCCACCTTCAGCCTCTGGTAACCACCATCCTACTTTCTACTTCTATAAGTCTGACTTTTTTAGATTCCACATGTAAGTGAAATCATGTACTTGGTGGTAATTTTTTTGTGTGTGTGCCTGACTTATTTCACTTAGCATAATATCCTCTGGTTTCATCCATGTTCTCACAAATAACAGGATTTTCTTATTTTTTATAGGCTGAGTGACAAATCCACGCACTTATTTTTTGTACTTTGTTTTGTCATATGACATAAGGAAAAGCCTGATTCACATACATAAATATAACAGTTGAAAAAGGCAAAAGCTTTAACAATACAACTTTCAGTCTCAAGTTGTTTGTCTTGTGCTTTACTGATTTTTCCTCCCTTTAATTTAACACCCTCCCTTCCTTCTAAGACAACCACATATGTGTTTAATTGTTTTTAGAACATAAATCATCATTTCAATAAGCAGAAACAATGTGTTTCTGCTCTTCTGCCTTCTCTGACATCCTGGACTATGTCTATATCTCTTTCCCAATAAATCCCAATCTTGAGCCAGGTAGTTCTGTATATTTCAAAAGCAACATCAACAATAAATGGAAACATTTACTTTGATTTATCTTTAGCAGAAATCCATACAATCAAGTTGCAAATTTATTTATTCTAGTAACTTGATTACTATATGTTCTTTTATCATCTCTCTTAATAACTCAGGTTTACAAAGATTTCTCATACATTCTATGTTCAATATATCCTCATTTGATAAAAGAGATTACTTTGCCTTGCATTTGTAAAGATCATATCAGTAATGATCAATATGATTTAGCAAGCATCTATTGAGCACTTGTTTGTTATATGCCAGGCATTGAGGCTACAAATACATAACAAAAGGACATAAATTTAAGAAAGGCATAGGATTTGGGGACAGTGGCAGTGGTGGCCTATGGTTTAAATATATCAAAATCTTCCATTTAAACCTAATTAGAAAGTGTTAGAAATGAAGTGATTGGAGAAAGAGTGATATAAAAAGACACTGAAAAAGAAGAATTTGATAATATAAAATCATTTTGAAAATACAGGCTAAACTACAAAGAACAAGAGCAAATAAACTCAACAAACAGTTCATAAAATGAGATTAAAAGGCTTTAAGAGGAAGTGACAAATATAGAAAACAAGCAAAGAAGAGCCAACATACAGATAATAGAAGTCTCTGAATAAGAAAACCAAAATAATGAAACAGAACAAATACTAAAATTAGAATCTGAGAAAGCTTTCCTGAAATTAAAAGATTTGAAACTATGTACTGAAAGAGCACATTATATACTTATGAAAACTGACCGAAACAGTCAACATTGAGGCCATTGGACTTTACATTTTATAAAAAGTTTTGAACAACTAGGATAACAGCTTGTAACTTATTTACAAGGATAAGAGGAACAGATTGTCATTAGAGTTTTTGACAGCAGCACTTTATGCAAGAAAAAAATGGAGTAACATATTTAAGATATTCGAAGAAAGAAAATGCAAGCTGAAGATATTATATTCAGCCAAATAGACTTTCAAATATAAGAACTACAATCTTTTATGAATATGTAAGAGCTCAGGGAAATATTATTCCTATGTGACCTTCCTGACCAATTTACTAGAGAATAATCTTTAGAGAACCAAGTAACTGGAGAAACATTGATACAAAGTTAGTGCTTTATGAGAAAAACAAAAGCTCCAGGTTTCTGTTTCCTTCTCAGCATATGTCTCAAGGAAAAAAATTGTTTCAACAAATTTTTTCTACATACATTATTACATTTCTCCAGAAAGTCTGATTCACACTAATGTATTGCCTTCTCTCAGAAATGTTGGCCCCTTGAATTATGTTTGACTCTGTTTTTCTCCAATGCCATAAAGCAGTTTTGTTCATTTTAAATTTAACTTTCACAGCTGGTTGTCATGAAATAGTTGCTCAGATATAAGATCCTTCATCATAGCTGAACAAAAAAGTGTAGTCTGAATTTGGATTAGAAGTTTGAATTCAAATCATGATATATTTTGTCTTAAAAGTTATTTCCTAGCACTCTTCACCAAAAGTTCCTGGAAACAATGATCAACTCAATATTAATGGGCATCCTAGTGTCCAGGTTGTAATTTCTATTTCTGAATAAAAGAAACCAGGGATCATTGAAAAAATGGTTTGTCCAAGTCTTCAGAATTATACAAACAAGATGAGTCTGGGATATTTTGTCATACCAGAAAGCCAGAATGCTGCCAAATACTAATTGTGTCGAAAGGACTCTAGAGCCACCATGGAGCTCCCACTAATCACAGGTAATACAATTTGACTATAATTGATTAAAACATATCACATATGTTTTACTCCATGAGTTCATAATGAAACAAACAATTTTTATTTCCAAACAATTATTTGAAAAATCAGTAAATGAAGGCAAAGCATTAAATATTTACTTTGCTTTTCTTTCAGAATTGTGTCTCAAAAAAAGTCAACTGGAGGAAAATTTTCTTTGTAGAATTATGAGGATTAATAAATGAGGAGGGAAAAATAGAATTAGAATGGAACTCTTATAGAATTAGTATACCTACACAGTAATCACAAAACATCACAAAAATTACAAACTGGACATTTTATATCTAATAAAAGACTACATCTTCTACAAAATAGTCTGACAAAAAAAAAAATCAAACCCAAATTTGATCAAGCCTCTAAGATAGAATTAGCAATTTACAAGAAATACAGAGGAAAGAGAAACATGTTAAATAATACCATATGACTTCATTCTTTCATGCAACAACAAAAGATATTGCAAGATAAAAATGAAAAGAGTTGGGATTCAAGATGGCCAAATATGAACAGCTCTGGAGTGCGATTCCCAGTGAGAACAACAAAGAGGGTAAGTGATCATCACATTTCCAAACAAGTTATTAATGCCCACAGACCAGGAGATTCCTGGGCTGAAAAGCACTATGAGTTTCCAGAATGACTGTTTCAGCTGGTGGAGCAGTTCTCTACACAAAAACTCACAGAAATCTGGGTGGCCATTTCAACTGGTGCCTGGAATGCCTGGGAGACAGAGCCACCCATTCAACTGAACAAAAGGGGGCTGAAACAGGGAGCCAGGTGATCTGGCTTGGTGGTCTAACTACCACAAAGACCAGCAATCTGAAACACTCTGGATTGAGAGTTTCAAAGCAAGCGCAGCTGGACCCAGGACAGTCCAGCTCTGTGGAGAGAAGGGGGTCTGCCATTACTGAGGCAGTCAACCACTACTAGGCATTCCACCACTACCAAGGCAGTCCACCATTAGTGAGGCAGACTGCCATTACCAAGGCAGTTCTAACTATACCTCTATAAACAAAGCCTCGAGAAAGTTCACACAATAGCTGGGCAGAGCCCATGGCAGCTCAGCAATGCCTCTGCTGACAGACTGTGACTAGGCAATCTCCTTGCTGGGCAGGGCATCTCTGAAAAAAGGCAGCAGCACGTCAAGAACTTATAAATAAAGCTACCCCTTCCCAGGACAGAGCACCTGGAAAAAAGGCGTTTATGAGTTCCCCTGCAGCAGACATAAACAGATATGCCCAGCAGCTCTGAACAGCACAATGGAGCTCAGAGGTCAGCACTTCAGATCCTATAAGGAAGGGACAAACTGTCTCCTCAAGCAGCTCCCCGACCCCTATATATCCAAAGAGACACCTCATAAAAGAGAGCTCAGGCTGACATCTAGCAGGTATCCTTGTGGGACAAAGATAACAGAAGAAGAAACTGGCAGCAACCCTTACTGTTCTGCAGTCACCGCAGGTGATCCCCAGGAAAGCAGGGTCCGGAGTGGACCTCCAGCAATCCAATAGCAGAAGGGCTTGACTGTTAAAAGGCAAACTAAAAAACAAAGAGAAATACCTTCATCATCAACAAAAAGGAGGTCCACTCAGAGACCCCATCCAAAAGTCACCAGATACAAAGACCACAGGTAGATAAATCCACAAAGATGGGAAGAAACCAGCTCAAAACGGATGAAAACACTGAAAACCAGAATGCCTTTCCTCCTCTAAGGGATCACAACTCCTCAACACCAAGGGAATGAAGCTAGAAGGAGAATGAGTCTGATGAATTGACAGAAACAGGCTTCAGAAGGGTAATAACAAACTTCTCAGAGCTAAAAGAGCACGTTCTAACCCAATGCAAAGAATCTAAGAACCTTAAAAAAAGGTTTGATGAAATGCTAATAAGAATAAACAGCTTAGAAAAGAATATAAATGAATTGATGGAGCTGAAAAACACAACACAAGAACTT